>PISX010010199.1:0-71567 GCA_004024625.1 Mellivora capensis
TCCGTGCCCTCCGTAATACCCACCACCAGGCTCCCCCAACCTCCCACCCCCTCCCCTCCAAAGCCCTCAGTTTGTTTCTGAGTCCAGTTTCTCATGGTTCCTCTCCCCCTCCAGTTTCCCAACTCACTTCTCCTCTCCAGCTCCCCATGTCAGTTTATTTATTTATTATTTTTTTAAGATTTTATTTATTTATTTGAGAGAGAGATCACAAGTAGGCAGAGAGGCAGGCAGAGAGAGGAAGGGAAGCAGGCTCCCTGCTGAGCAGAGAGCCCAATGCGGGGCTCGATCCCAGGACCCGGAGATCATGACCTGAGCCGAAGGCAGAGGCTTAACCCACTGAGCCACCCAGGCTCCCCGTTAGTTTATTTTTAATTCACTTGTTGACCTGTGAGGAGCCTTTACTATAGGTTACAGATACTCTTCAATGCTTGCTCTGCACCTTCTCAGTCACTCCGACCAACCCACTGAAGAGGGAGCCGCTCTGCAGATCAGGCAGACGAGGGTCACATTAAGGAAATGACTTGCCCATGGTGGCCTTAAAGTTAAATATAAATCGCTCGGTCTTTTTAAAAAAATTTTTATTTATTTATTTGAATGAGATCACAAGTAGGCAGAGAGAAGAAGGGAAGCAGGCTCCCTGATGAGCCGAGAGCTGGATGCCCGATCCTAGGACCCTGAGATCATGACCTGAGCCAAAGGAGGAGGCTTTAACCCACTGAGCCACCAGTCTTTAAAACTCAGGGTGATCTTAACTAAAGCTAAGTCCAAGAACCCTCTCTGCCTGGGTTCAAAACCTGACCCCCACTGCTTTCTCCCTAAGGGTGACCTTGGGGAGTGACTTTATTTCTTCAAACCTTAGAGGTTTTTTAATAGGTTAAAAGAGAAGGAAAGAAGAAAGATTTAGCCTTGTCGTGTCCCAGTCTTTTATGAGAATTAAATTGTGAGCGTGTGTGTTTGTGCAAAATTTATATACCCTGAATTGTTGGCTCACTATATGGGGCTCCTGAAACTCATGTAACACTGTATGTTAACTACCTGGTATTAAAATAAAAACTTAAAAAAAAAAAAATAACTAAAGTGTGCTGAAACAGGAATAAACCCAAATTTATGTCCTCTACTTGCTCGGTAAACCGTAGCTATTTTTTTCAGGTCACATGTTAGTTACATTATGTGCCTCATGCTTTTTAGCCTCAGACTAGGTTGCTAACTGTGCAGAGGCAGGAACCAGCTTCACTCTCTTGTGGCTGTCTGCAGCCTCCAACTGTTGTGGGTGAACTCCTGTCCCCTAAGGCTGACAGGAAAGATACAGACCTATGCTTCCTGAACACGAAGTTCTGGGAATGATAAGGACCTTCCCCTATCCCACTTGCTCTTACTCTCTTTGCCCCACAGGAAGTTCTTGAAGTTTCAGGGAAGGAAATGAAACTTATCAAGGGAGAGAATGAAAGTAACCATAAGGAGTTGGGCCAATGGAATTGTTAGGACCCTGGTGGAAACCTAGTCTGATCTTGAGTTTGTAATTATAAAACAAAGTAAGGGGCACCTGGCTGGCTTTGTCAGAGGAGTATGTGACTTGATCTCCACGTTGTGAGTTCAAGCCCCACATTAGGTGTAGAGATTACTTAAAATATTTTTTTAAGTGAAAAAAGAGTCTTTAGTAAATAAATACCAAAGTAAAATATAATTACTGTATAGTATGGTTATTTAAAAATTATTCTCCCTAAAGGGTAAAAAAAAACTTTAAACCTCTTAAGCATCTGCCCCTAGGATATAGTACAGGGGTTGGGGGGTACTTTATATTTATTGTTACCTATGCTGTCTTAAGGGAAAAACATCCTTCCCTTGAGCTTGTTCCTTTGCCCTGGGGATAGGACCTCTCCTCTTGGCTTCCTGACCACTATCTTTCTCTTAGAACAGGGACAGAAGCTTACTTCACACCGTCCTTTCCCTCTCCTTCTGGAATGTTCCATCATACCTGCTCTATTCTCAGGCACAAAATCCTACTCTTGTAAGAGTCAGCATGACTCCTTGAATCACCCACACCCACCTAGACTTCTTTAAAGGTCCTTTGCACCTCCAAATAATCCTGCTGTACTTCTCGGTGCTCTCGTGATAACAACAAAAGTCACCTGTCCATACAAGGACCTCATGTGAAGGTTCTAACTCCCAACACAAAAATTCCTAAGAGATAGACTAACATTGTATTGTCTAAGAGTCGAGTGGTACCAATGACCTAGAATTTCTGGAGCTGGTTTTCTGGGAGACCATGCTCCTTTATCAAGAGATTTGGAGATTGGTATCATACCTGACATGTCACCGATCCACACTCCACAGGGACCAGACATGAGGTCACAACCAAGCCAGTATTGCAAATAACGTCTCTGTGCTGGGCTTCTCAAGTGGGCTTTGATTAAGGGCTAAGCAGAAACAGAGCAGAATGTAAATTCAGAAGGTCTTAGGGTATAAGAGCAAAACCACTGCTTCTGATTCTCTTCTTCCCTCCATTTCTTCACCCTTCAACACACACACACACACACACACACACACACACACTCTTGAAGCACATTGCTATCTAAACCTTTTGAATGGTCAGTAACACTAATATAATTCATGGCAGAGGCCACAGCTGACAGCCCATGGAAAGTATGTTTGGTTGGGCCAACAGAGAACATTTTAACATCTTTGAATTAGTTGCTAACATTTAGAAATAGAGAATTTTTACATTGAAAATCTGAATGACTAGCTCACCTTTAGAAATTGGGAGGCCTGTCCCAATCGGGCCATCAACATCATCCCATCAGAAAAACACCATCTGCTAGAGGTAATCAATCTTGCCCTGAGATGGGCGGGACAGGTGGTCTTTAATGCACGACGAATTGACTCAATGCTCCCGCCACATATACAGTCACTTAAGTTCTCAACCCCTGATTAATAATATATGCTGAGAGGGGCGCCTGGGTGGCTCAGTGGGTTAAACCTCTGCCTTCGGCTCAGGTCGTGATCCCAGAGTCCTGGGATCGAGCCCTACATCGAGCCCCACATCGAGCCCCACATCGGGCTCTCTGCTCGGCGGGGAGCCTGCTTCCCCCTCTCTCTCTGCCTGCCTCTCTGCCTACTTGTGATTTCTGTCCATCAAATAAATAAATAAAATCTTTAAAAAAAATAATATATGCTGAGAATAATGCTTCACTTTGTACAGAGAAAGTAAATGTAAATTTAATTTGCTTGTCTTTGGGAGCAGAGAAATTTGTGTGTACGTGTGTGCGTGCTTATTTAATTTAATTTTCCTTAGATGACCCAATGGCATCATGACAGAATTTAGACTACTAGATACACCAAAACAAGGGGATTTGCCTGCAGGATACAATTTTACCTTTAAGATAACACTAGAGATTAAACCCTTTCGCCATATTGTTCTAGAGGTTGTTATTATTAGAGCGAGCCAAAATTAGTCTGATACAATCATCATCCCAGTGATTTCATTTCTTTTTATTAAAATCTTCAGTGTCCGGCGTCATGTAGAAGAGCAGAAAATAATCTGCAAATTTAAATTTCCTGCAGAGTTTTCCTTTACGTGTTAACCTGGCCTGGAGCCAGTTTATTGGAAATGTTTTCTTGCACATTTTTCGTGGAGGTAGATTCTTTACTACTTAACTAAATTCTGGTTCCAGCCTAGAGAGTGTTATCTGACACATTGCTTCGACTTTGCTTTTCTTGATTTTGACATTATTTCTACCTCTGAAGATGACTTTCTCACAAAGTCAGATACCTTGAACTATCTGATAACACTTAGGCCAAAATCGTTATATTTTCAGATAAATACAACCACATGCTCACAGGTGATCATTTCTGTTTCCTTCCCAGCCCGTGTCGGAGGCCTCCCCGTCTCTCCTTTGGGTGGGAAGTCCTTGTGAATCTCAGGCCACAAATCTTTACTTTCTTTCAGATTACTAGGACTTAGTTTCTAGCTCCCTGTCTTTAATATATATGTATATATATATATATATATATATATATATATATACATATATATATATATATATATTTGAGTGAGAAAGAGAGCAGCGTAAGCCAGGGGAGAAACAGAGGGAGAGAGAGAAGGAGACTCCCTGCTGAGCAGGGAGCCAGATGCGGGGCTCAATGCCTGGCTTGATCCCGGAACTCCAGGATCATGACCTGGGCCAAAAGCAGATGCTTAACTGAATGAGCCACCCAGGGACCCCTCTAGCTCCCCGTCGTGCTGAGATGAAGGCAGGGATTCATTTCCAGTTGTCCCTGGGCCTCTCCCATACCAGGTGTGGAGGTCTTACAGTGACAAAGGGTGGAAGCTGGCTCTCCATCCATCACTGGCCACACCAGTGGTCCCATTGTCTTGGTTCCCAAAGTCCCTTATGGTCCTGTGACTTGGATGTTTCTTTGCTACTTGTAGGCGAAGGAATTTTGCTGAGTTTGAAAGCCCTAGGCCTGGGGTTTCCTCTGTGGTCTCTGTGCCACACCTCCCAGGGACTGATACAGGGAGGGACAGGTTTGCAGAAAACACAGTCTCCTTTCCTACATCCGGAAGAATATCTCCCCTTCTCCACTTCACCCATATTTTCCCTAAAGTGCTGTCCTTCTCTCCCATCCCCTCCTCACCCCCCCAGGACATGCAACACAATCTCCTCCTTGTGTTTAGGCTTTCATAAAAGGCAGGAGGAGTGGTGGGTTTTTGCTTTCATAAAAATTCCCTAGGTAAGGGACGCCTGGGTGGCTCAGTTGGTTAAGCGGCTGCCTTCAGCTCAGGTCATGATTCCAGTGTCCTGGGATCGAGTCCCACATCGGGCTCCTTGCTCGGCAGGGAGCCTGCTTCTCCCTCTGCCTCTGCCTGCCACTCCGCCTGTGCTCGCTTGCTCTCTCTCCCTCTCTCTCTCTGACAAATAAATAAATTTTAAAAAAAATCCCTAGGTAAGAAAACAGCAAGAACTTTGATGTGTGCTTGAAATGAGGGAATCAAAAATATACAGAGAACAAATTACAAATCAATAGTTCGGGAGAAGTATCTGGCTCTAAGGTATGTTGGATTACCAACATACAGCTAATAGAGATGACATTTAAGTACATTTTCTTTGGGGAAAAAAAAGGAAATAAGAAAGAAATAAAATGGAAGTCATTTATTCTATTCCTTCAAAAAGCTTAAAAAAAAAAGCTTTTTGATCAACCTTGAGCCTGCTGACTGTTCTAGTTAGCCTATTTGAATGTATCAAAGCAAATGAATGCAGTTATTTTTTATTTTTTGTTTATTTTTTAGACATATTACTTATTTATTTGACAGAGAGAAAGAGAGAGACAGCAAGAGAGGGAACATAAGCAGGGAGAAGCAGGCTCCCCATCAAGCAAGGAGCCCAATGCAGGGCTCGATCCTAGGACCCTGAGATCATGACCTGAGCCGAAGGCAGATGCTTAACCATCAGAGCCACCCAGACACCCCTGAATATTTTTTTTTAATGCTGTTCCACTGTTTCTTTTTCTTTCTTCTGTAAATTACACATGTTTAACAATTTATCTGTTTGAGAGAATGAGAGAGCATGAGTGGGAGGAGGCATGGAGGGAGAGAGGGAAAAGCAAACTCCCCGCTGAGCAGGGAGCCCGACGGAGGGCTCGATCCCAGGACCTGAGATCATGACCTGAGCCAAGGCAGACTCCTAATCGACTGAGCAACCCAGATGCCCCTAAAGTATACATTTTTTAAAAGGTCATACGGGGAGTTTCTTACAGCCAGGTTTATTCTGGGACCATTTGCATCCTTAAAGTATTGGCCCAGAATAACATGTTATCCAAGAAAGCCCATCTCTACACAGTCCTTCTCCTTTCCTGCTATACCGAATTTAGATCCTGTGCAGTAGGAAACCAAGTACTACCCTAACTGCATCCTATCTATTACAAGTCCTGCACAAGAACTCTCTGGGCACCGTGCACCATCACTTCCAAATTAGGACTTCTTGGCATTTGAAACTTAGGGGTTGGACCTGGTCTGTCGCTCAAAGCAGTTCTTTCCGGTGATAGTTGATTCTCATTATTCATGGTAGTTATCTTCCATAAAGTCACTTTGGACCCTGAATTTCCAAATACTGAACTACTGTCCCCAGGGGAAATACAGAGTTAGGTTCCTGTAACCTTCTGGCCACAACATTTTCACAAACCAATCAATATATTTTACTTTTTAATTTTAAGTCGGCTCCACGCCCAACGCGGGGCTTGAACTCAAGACCCCAAGATCAGGAGTCGCATGGTCTACCGACAGAGCCAGCCACATGCCCCAGAACCAGTCAATATATACCCTTGCTTTATTTGTGTTTCTGTTTAAAAACTTCCGTTGTTGACGTTGAATTCACAACCTACCACACTTTAACTCATGACTGAAAGAAGTTTCTGGAACACATGTATTTGCTCCGTAAGGCACATTGCCGCCTCCTTGCACTTACAGATACTCCATAGTGCTTCGGCATTATGCTTGAGGCCATTTCCGACAACCAAATTACCAAAAAAAAAAAATAAATAAAATAATAATAATAATAATAATAATAATAATAATTTTTTTTAAATCACAGACCTGAAAAATATGGCATTACATAGGCTCCAAAAAAGACACTTGCAGAGTATGAGAGCTGAAATAAGAGGCCAGAACGTCACCTTGTTCAGCCTCAGCTGGGAACTTGCGAGTTGCACAATATAAATTTTTCACCTCTCTGCACATGTCCCCAAATGACCAAGTAGTGTGGCAAGTATTGATCTGGGGGTTACAAATAAGTTTTGTAAATTTTGAATTTGCAAATACAGAATCCGTGAATAAAGAGGACAACTGCACTTCTATCCTCAATGGTACCACGAGTATCACCTTATCACACGAATCAGCACCGTCTCTTTGCTTGGAACCCACTGGCGGACTCTGAACACCAGTTCTTCAAGCCAGAACCCCAACAGGTGCTTTTTGGTTCCTTGACATTTCTCATTTCTCCCAGATCACCATTCCTTGGTCAGCGAAGATTCCCAAATGCAGAAGAAAGTCAGAAACCGCCTACTCTGTTTCGTGTGGGATCTCAGACTCTCTTCGTCCTCCTGCTCAGGGGGTCGGGAGGCAGGCATCGTCCCAAACGCCCCACCTTCCACCGTGCCCACGCTCTGTGGGGATAAAGTGCCCTTTCAGAAAGGACAGGGAGACTCCCACGGTACTGAAATTGTATTTATTTGTTTGCTTAAATTCATTCGATATCATTGCTTTGCTTTTGTTTTTCATTATGAATATTTCGGCATTGCAGGAAAACATCTGGACTGTTAATAAAGTAAATGAAATTGTTGCTACTCAGTTCTTACTGAGAGACGGAAGTGGCCATTTCACATGACCCATGAGGAAATCTGGGCTTATTTATTTTGCTTTAACAAATCTTAGCATTTTTCCATCTCTATGTCAGAAAGTTATTTTTTAAAAGAAGTAAAAAAAACAAAACCAAAAAACCCTCCACCGTGCACTGCACTTGCCCTCCGTCTTCCTCTTTCTCAGAGTCCACCACTGTTCTAAAACCGGTGTGCTTGTAGTCATACTGCAAATGTATCCGCAGACAACAGGCCTTCAAATAAATGGTGTCCTATAGCCTTTACAGTATTGTGGAAGAATTTCAATCCAAAATGGAGTCGGAGGATAGAAAAGAGAAAGTCTCACACATGGGCTGTCAGCAAAACAAAACTTGAGGACTGAGAGACTGATTTTCCACAAAGGCCCAATTTTATAGAAAACTGACAGTGTTGGAAATTTCTTGAAATGATCAGGAGCTGGTTTCTGGAGGCATGAACAAGAAATGACTTAGGTCAGGTTGATCTCCTGAAACCAGCTGGATTGAGCTTTGCCTGCATGACTGGACTGGTTTTGTCTTTCTGCTCAAGGAATTTCCGAAGCCAGTCTCCATTTGTTTTTGACTTTATCAGACTCCAACTGAATTTTTTCTCTTTCTATTCCCTACTCATATGTACAGCTTACTGCAACCCCTCCTTGGACGTGCCTGTAGCTTGCTATAGTTCGTGTGAATTGAATTGTAATTCCCCTGCTCTTCCCTAATAAACTCATCCTTTTTTTGACAGTTTTGAACTTCCCACGGTTTACCTCCCTTCTTAGGTGGACGATATCATACGGGGCTTTCTTTATTTCTCGCCTTTTCTGTTAACAGGACTGGTCTAGAGCTCCCCATAGGAGCAGGACACACGTGACCAAGCTTGTCACCCATGGGCAAGAAAGGCTCATTCTCCCTCAGGGGAGGGACAAAGAATATTTCTGAGTAAAAGTACCTGTGACAAACTTAGTTCTTTTTAAAATACTTCTTCTTTTATTAGTTTTATTTTATTCTTTATTTTGAAAAATTGCAAACCTGAAGACATGTTGAAGGGTAGCACGGGAGCACCTGTAGAAGCTTCCTTTAGATTCACCATTTGCTAACATTTGGGATTTTATTTTATTTAGCTCTGACATATATTGTTCTGGACTGAATTGTGTCCAAGATTCATAGGCTGAAGTCCTAACCCCAGACACCTCAAAATATGGTTGTGTTATTTAAGCATAGGATCTTTAAAGAAGTCATCAAGTTAAAATGAGGCCAGTAGCGTGGGTTGCAATCCAGTAATACTATTGTCTTCATAAGAGGACGCTCAACAAAGACAGGCATGGAGGAAAAATGACGTGAAGACACAGGGAGAAGAGAGCCATCCCCAAGGCAGGAAGAGAGGCCTCAGAAGAAACTGAAGGGGTTCCAAATAAATGTCCCCAAAGTGTGCCACTTTGACATATGGACTATTTTCAGCTAAAGGCAATCAAGACCCCACAGGCTCAAGAGAAATTTTATCCCTCCCTTAAGTACCTAGAAGAATTTAAATTGGGGGTCTTTCCCAGAATAAGATTTTTACCAGAGATGAATTTTATTTGGCAGGGCAGACATTTAATTACCAAATATCTGCTCTTCCTGGGATCATGTGAATTTTCCTCCTCCCCTTTGAAGCCCAAGGCTCCTACCCCATTCCTGAGCTCAGGATGGCATGTACACCTCATTTTATCTGTCTTTAACCTGTCACGTATATGGGGTTCCCATATGTATGAAGTTAAATTTGTTTTCTCTTGTTAACTTCTCTAATGTTAACCTGATTATTAAACCAGCCAAAGAAGCAAGAAGGGCAGAGGAGAAATTTTTCCTCCCTATGAGAACTGACACTGACAACCTTGATCTTGGATTTCTAGCTTCCAGACTATGAGAAAATAAATTTCTGTTGTTTAAGCCAGTTTGTAGTATTTTGTTATGAAAATCCTAGGAAATTTATAGACCCCCCCACACATAGGGATCTAAACACATGCATATAGATATATATACAAATATAAATACCCATTTGAAAATAGATTGCAGGCATCATAATAGTTTATTCTAAGTATTTCAGCATGCAAGGATCCAAGGATAAGATCATTCTCTTACATAACCAAAATATCCTTTTCACATTTAAGAAAGTTAACCTTTAAATTAATAATCCCACCCAATATACATTCTATATTAAATTTTCCCAATTCTCTCAAAATATCTTTCACAAGTTTTTTTGTTGTTTTAGTTTTTTGTTTGTTTGTTTGTTTGTTTTAGGGTCTGATCCAAGTTTATGCATTGGGTTGCTGATCATGTTTCTTTAGTCTCTGTTGATTTAGAAGAGTCCCTATGTCTTTGTTGTTGTCTTTCATGACATTAAGTGAAATTAAATTAAATTAAATAATTAAATTAAATTAAAAGAGGATAAGCCAGTTTTCATAGAATGTCCATGTTCAGGATTTGTCTCATTGTTGCCTCATCATTGAATTCAGGTTAAATATTTTTGACAAGATTACTACATAGGTTATGTCTTAAATCTCTTACCTCAATTCAGAAGGCATACACAGGTCTTCTCATTATTGGGCATATGAAGTGTCTTAATTGATTATATGTGTGTGCTATGTTTTATTTTATAATAATTATAGATTCAAAGAATGTTGCAAAAATAATACAGAGAGATCACATATACCCTTCGCCCAGTTTACCACTATGGGTACATTCCATGTAACTATGAAATATCAAAATCTGGAATTTAATATTGTTTGGATAGTTCTGTGTCACTTTATCATATATGTGGATTCCTGCCACCAGCACCATAATCAAAATACAGAACTATTCTGGGGCACCTGGGTTACTCAGTAGGTTAAGCATCTGACTCTTGATCCCAGCTCAGATCTTGATTTCAGAGTTGTGAGTTCAAACCCTGTTTTGGGCTCCATTTTGGGCAGGGAGACTACTTAAAAAAAAAAAAAAAGACACAGAACTATTTCATCACCACAAAAATCTCCCTTGTGCTGCCCCTTTACAATCCTGCTCACCCATTTCAAGAATGTTATATAAGTTGAATCATGTTTCACTCATTTTTGTTCTTCCTTATATCTTGAAAATATACCGGAGCCTATAATTTCATCTATTTATTTTGTTTCAGATAGACCTTTTTAAGTTTTGATTTGAGGTGTGTTTTTCTTTGGCCAAGAAAACTTGAAAGAGACTTTGAACTGATCAAAACCAATAAGAAAGGATTAAACAGAGAACATGAAGTATCCCATCTAGGGTACCCTTCTGGGATATCCCTACCTTTCTTTGTTTTTAAGCTATTTTTAGTTGAAAGCTGGTAATAGTGCAATTGTTAATGATTTGCCTCCATAAATATGCAAATGAGCTTTGTCCATTGGAATGCAATTGATTATAGCTTGTTTTGTGTCCATTTATAAATTCATCTCAGAGATGCTAATTATCAGTACATGTGTCTTTGAATTCTCCTTTGAACATCTTCCTAGATTCCTCATTAATTAATGAGTTAAGTAAAACCTTTAACCAGGATCCATTTTATATTTGTATGAGTCATGATTTTACCTTTAAAAATTGTCCTTTACCAATCTGTTGTTAATTGTAAATATTACTAATTTCCATTATGGTTTCCTCTTCAATAGATAAAGTTATTCAGAGGTGCCTTTTTTCGTTTCCAGATGTACCAATTTTTTTTTCAGATGTACCAATTTTTAAATGGCTTATCTTTTTATGTTGGTCTCAGTAGTGTCAGAAATGTGGGTGTTTTGTATGATTTCTTCAAATTTTGTTGAAATTTCCTTTTTGACCTTATATCTGGTCATCATTTGTCAATGACCTCAGGGTATTTGAAAAGAAAGCATCTTCTCTATTAACAGAGAAGGTTCAAATCTTTTCTGGCTTTACTTATTTTATCTTTTAAAATTACTTTCCAGTAAATAATTTAAAATTTCCTACTCTGATGAGGAATTTCAATTTCTTACCACAATTCTGTTATTACTTTATATATTCTGTTAAGTTTCATAAATTCACAAATGCTTGTGTGTATATGTGTGTGTGTGTTTGAATTAGTTGTTATTATTATATAGTATCCCTCTGCATTTCTTTTTTTTTCTTTTTTTTTTTTTTTTAAAGATTTTATTTATTTATTTGACAGACAGAGATTACAAGTAGGCAGAGAGGCAGGCAGGGAGAGAGAGAGGAGGAAGCAGGCTCTCCGCGGAGCAGAGAGCCCGATGTGGGGCTCGATCCCAGGACCCTGGGATCATGACCTGAGCCGAAAGCAGAGGCTTTAACCCACTGAGCCACACAGGCGCCCCTCCCTCTGCATTTCTATTACTGTTTTTTTTTTTTTGCTTTATATTTTATTTCATCTAATATTTATATTTTTAGATCCATTTTTCCTTTTTCAGTATTGGACTGGTATATCTTTTATCATTTCTTTAGCTTCAACCTTTTTGTATAGTTTTGTTTTAGAGCTATTCCTATTAAGTAGGCTATAGCTATGTTTATGTTTTGTTTTGTTTTTACTCAACTTGATTATCTTCTTCTTTAAAAAAAAAATTTAATCGGGGTGCCTGGGTGGCTCATTCAGTTAAGCGTCTGCCTCCAGCACAGGTCATGATCGAGCCCCTCACTAGGGTCCCTGCTCAGGGGGGAGCCTGCTTCTCCCTCTGCCTGCTGCTCCCCCTGCTTGTGTGCTCTCTCTCTCTCTCCGACAAATAAAATCTTTAAAAAAAATTTTTAAGTTACTTAGATATATTAGAATTACTCTTCTATGTTGGGTTTGTTTTTTAACTCTTATTTTATGAGTTTTTCTTTTTGTTTTTTACAATCTTACTGCCCCTGTGTCTTCTTAACTTTTTTTTCTCATTTTTGTGTCAAAAATTTTCTTAGACTCAGCCCCTTCCCACTTTTTTGCCATTTGTGTGGAAGCTAGAGAGTGCATCTCTAATCTTTGGTAATTGTTCTTGAAATTTTTTAACACATAAAATGAAAAGATTCCAAGTGCAAAACAATCTGCATAGTATGCTATCTTTGAGAAATAAAGAGGCAAATGTGAGAATACATATTCACATTTTGATATATTTATAACAAGAAAAAGGATAGCAAACAAAAAAGACAAAATAAGACAGTACTTAACAACCCAGTATAGATCAGTAATGGCAATGGCTCTAACCAGATTAACTCTCTTACTAAAATAGAACGAAGATCAGGCTACATTAAAACAAAATGAACTAAACCAGAAACTAATTAAAATGCCCACCTATAAAACAGTCTGGGAATTGAGAGAGATGGGAGGAAAGAAGAGAATGAGTTTTTTAATATCATTTTGAGTTTGGGACTATATAAAAGCATCAGTTGCTAGAACTATAAAAGCTTTAGTTCTTAAAAATATATAATTAAGATAAAATCAAAATATTTTTATCATGTAAAAAAATCTGACGTGTACACATAAATATAATTGTTTGCAACAGTCTGAAATAACCATCTTTATCCTTCTCCCAAATGCAAGGCGTCTGTATCAAACTTTGCTAAACAACCTTCCCACACCTACATCATTATTATGTAGACTTTCAGTTTTCACCTTTCATTTTATTTAAAAAAAAAACACAAGACTTTTTTTTTTGAAGATTTTTTTTTTTTTTTTCAGAAAGGGAGAGCACGCGGGGGCGCAAGCATGGGGGGGAGGGGCAGAGAGAGAAGCAGACTCCCCGCGGAGCAGGGAGCTGGAGGCGGGGCCTCATCCCAGGATCCCAGGACCAAGACTGAGCTGAAGGCATGCCCAACCAGCTGAGCCACCCAGGCACCCCTACAACACAAGATTCTTATTTTGTTTTTGTTTCTTATTTTATTCTCATAGTCAATTCCCTAATGTTTGCACTGTTCGGATTATGTGTTCTCCAGGTGGACTGATGTGTGATGTCGCTGACTCCACGCCACGCCCCACCCTCCCCTACTCTAACGGGAAGCTCTGATGGAGCTTGCATCAGGGTCAGCTTGGACCCTGCATCCAAATGACCTCGAAAGATCTGGGCTTTCCACTTTTCCCAGTGTACTGCTACTTAAGTAAATGACTGTAGATCCCTTCGGACGAGGCGGAGGGCATCGCTACTGTATGGGCTTGTCTCGGTGCTGGAGATGTCCTCATGGGGACATCGCCTTAGTTGGGGGGATTCTGAATATGAAACCTGGCCCAGCTCTAGAAACGGGGCAGTCCATTGTGCCCTCCCACTGGGCACCCATTCATTCTTGGTATCTGTCTCTCTGCAGTCTGTCCTGCCCCTTCTCTTAATATCTTTTTTTTTTAAAGATTTTTTTAAAAATTTATTTGATAGACAGAGATTACAAGTAGGCAGAGAGGCAGGCAGGGAGAGAGGAGGAAGCAGGCTCCCCGCTGAGCAGAGAGTCCAATGTGGGTCTTGATCCCAAGGACCCTGAAACCATGCCCTGAGCAGAAGGCAGAGGCTTAACCCACTGAGCCATCCGGGTGCCCCGCTTAATATCTTTTGATACTAAGTAATTCATTTTGGGGTGCCCTTCTGTTTTGCCCCTAGAAACACTTTATTTTATGAGCCATCTACATGGAGTCCTTACCTTGGGAAACCTGGGCTTCTAATCTTCCCTGGGAGGTAAAGGACCTACCCAGGAACTAGACACAGGGTTGAGTGTGTTCCCTCAGGGTACAAACAAGGATCCGTGCATATCTTGGCTGCTGACTCTGGTTCTTAGGACATTTTAGCAAGCTGAGAAGGGAAGTGCTACACGATGTGGAAATGTAGGGAAGTAAATGCAGTTTCCTTATTAGACGAGCACCTTTCTACCCCAGAAGGATTTAGAATCAAATACAGAATATTTAAGAGTATCAAACCCATCTATTATTTTTATTTTGAGGCATTTGTACACACTTGGTGTTTTAAGTATTTATGTTTAGAGAATTTGATGTTTTAGAGCAATGGGTCAACCTGGTGGCCTCAATTTAAAATGTGAAATCGAAGCATTGAGTTGGATTTTGAAGGATAGCAGAATGAGCTACCCCAACGTATGACCCTGAGAGTTTAGAACATTTCATTCCTAATGTGCCATTTTCGCTTACCGATGATTTTGAGCTCTAGGCACCTGAAACAGCAAATGCAGGGAGAGGCTTTCTCCCAGCTCCCCTTACTTGCCTAAAGACCCTCCAAAAGGAATTCAACCATCCTGAGTTCCTCCCTGTGCTTCTGCAGGAGTTTGATTAACTTGTCACAGGAGAAGAGACTAGAAGTCCATGCCACACCCAGAAAGACTCCGTCCCAAAATGTCAGAATTCCTACCTAGTCTCTCAGGGCCCATTCACCTTTCCTACAAATCATTAACTCCCCACTAACAGGCCTGCATCTCCCCTCCCCTTTCCAAGTTAAGATGGTATCGAAGCCTGAATTCTTTTTTTTTTTAAGATTTTATTCATTTATTTGACAGAGAGAGATCATAAGTAGGCAAAGAGAGAGGAAGGGAAGCAGGCTCCCCGCTGCACAGAGAGTCCAATGCAGGGCTCGATCGCGGGACCCCGGGATCATGACCTGAACCGAAGGCAGAGGCTTTAACCCACTGAGCCACCCACGCGCCCCCTGAATTCTTAATTCATCTCAGAGAGTCGCTCATTTTCCCACAATATCTCCCATGTATACTTGAAGTATAAATGTTAATCAACTTCTGTTTGTTGTTCTCTTGTTAATCTGACTTTTATTACAAGGGTCACAGCTAAGAACCCTCAGGGTCCAGGGGAAATTACATGTTTCTCCCCTATAATTTGTTATTTTAAGTTACAGTCTCACCAAGTCTATATGCAGAGCTGGAATATTTACAAGGACGTAAAGTTCAACATATTTATAATTTCAACATATTAGATTTATGAGTTATTTAAATACATAAAATTTTATTTGTTCAGTCAATTTCCTAAAGGGAAATTGAATATATTAAATCAAATATACTAAATTTAAATATGTGGCATGTTTAAAGAAATTCATTAAATTTATAAATAGGACAAAATGTTTTCAAAGTCTTCTTTATGGTAAAATTTGCTAAACTTATAAATAGGATAATATGATTAGAAACTTGAATTTGAAAGCCTAAGGAATTTAAAATGTAAAAATAATTTTGTTAACTAACAGATTATATATTAATTGTAAAACCAGTATAGTCATTTGAAGATCTTTTTCCTGCACACGGAAATTACACTCAGGGGAACACACACATGCACACACATACATGCCCTCCCTTTAACTTCAATTATCTTTTAATAAAGATATCATTGTGGGGGCGCCTGGGTGACTGACTCTTGATTTCCGCTCAGTCATAATCTCGGGGTCACGAGACTGAGCCTCTGTCTGGGGCTCTGCTTTGAGTGGGGAGTCTGCTCGAAATTCTTCCTCTCCCCCTGCTCTCATGCATGCACTGGTGCTCTAAATAAATAAACAAATAAATAACATCTTAAGGAAAAAAGATACAATTGTGTCCATTTAATAGATGAGGAAATTGAGGCTCATTAAGGAGAAGGAATGAACATTCTATCAGGATTCGAACTCAGGTTCCTGGCACTAAAGGTTAAATGCTTCTTCTACTACACTTTTCAGTTAAACCTCACATGATCCTAAGTGGGTAAAATTCAGAAATAGCCTGAAATCATCCCTTCTTTTGCTTTTTGTGTGTGTGTCCCAACTAATAATAATCATAAAGAGTGTGGTTTTTGTAATGTGTGGTCATCACTAGACAACTGCCTCCCAAATCAGAGCCAATCAGATATAAGAAGTTTCTGGGATTAAGTGAAAAGGAAAGATGAGCCAAGTCGGTGGTCATTCATGGTAAAAAATGGCATTTATGCCAAAAACTGCACAAAAATGGAATATGCAACATAAACTAGCGTCAAGTAAATATCTGTGTAACCAACACCCAGACCGAGAAAGAGAGTATTTGCAGCACCCGAAACCTTCTGCTCCCAACCTTCTACCATATCTTCCCTCCTCTCTCCCTCACTTACCTCCTTCCTTCCTTCCTGCATGGGTTGTGACCCAGTGATATTTGGGCTCCCAGGGAAACAGACTCTGAGCTGGAGAACCGCACGGAAGAGGTTCTGGAAAGAAAAGGCAGCAAGATGGAGAAGTTGAGCTGTCAGGCAGTCTCAGCAGAGGCCACACCAAGCTTCTGGAAAGTTCTAAAACAGTGATAACCCTTCTAATGTGTCCAAACTTGGGGCAAAGAAGACAATTCTTACACTTCTCCCTGGATCAGTCATTGCATGCAGAACTCCCTGGAAAGAGGTGTGATTTTGAGGGCGGTGTCTCTCTTTAAGCAATACAACCCCACCAGGAACTGACAGCAGAAGGTTGTCAGCTGACAGCACTCCTAGGAGCTGGGGGTGCATCCTGCATTCCTGAAGGGGGATCTGGGACAAGAACTCCAGAAAAATGTAAAAAAAAAAGAAAAAAAGAAAAAAAAGTGATCGTGGATATTCTTGTCCTGTTTCTGATTTCAGGGGGAGCTTTAATATATCACCCTTAAAAATCATACTTGATATATATATGTACACATTCCTTAGAAGATTAAGAACATTTTATTTCCACGTGTTGCAAAATTTATCTTGAATGGATATAGAATTTTATCCAATGCTTTTTCTTTTAGTAAGATGACTTATGATTTTTCAGTCTTCCTTTCCGTGAAGGTGGTGAATTATACTAATTTGGGTTTTGCATATGAGGCCAAACTTGAGTTCTTGAATTAAACCGAATTTGTGGCACAGGAGTTCCCCTATGTTTTTGCTCTCTGTGGTTTCTGTGATCCAAGGTCAACCGCGGACTGGAAGCCGGTTATCTTCCTTCTGATGAGATATCTGAAGGTCAGTAGCAGCCTAGAAGCTAGGTCACATGCCTACATCATTCACCGCACTTCACCTCATCACGTGGACGATTTATCATTTCACCTCGTCACAAGAAAGGTGAGTGCAGTAGAGTAAGAAGTTTCGAGAAAGTGACCACGTTCACATAACTTTTATTACAGTATATTGTTACAATGGTTCTATATTATTATGGCTGTGGTTAATCTCTTACTTTGCCTAATTTATCCAAGTAACTCTATCATCAGTGTGTCTGCATAAGACAAAACCCAGTATACATGGGGTTCAGTCCTATCCACGGTTTCAGGCATCCATTAGGGGTCTTGGATATATCCCCTACAGATAAAGGGGGGCCACGATAATATATATTTATATACTGCTGGGTGTATTTATTTATATATTGGTGGATAATGTCAAAAGCTTTTCCAAAGTGGTTGGCCTACTGGCACTCCTACCAGCGATGTGGGAAACTTTCTGTTGATCCATATCTTAATCAACACTTGTCATAAGATTTAAATTTTTAAAAATAATTGGAAATATTGGGGTGCCTGGGTGGCTCACTGCATTAAGCCTCTGCCTTCAGCTCAGGTCATGGTCTCAGGGTCCTGGTGTCGAGCCCCACATTGTGCTCTCTGCTCAGCGGGGAGCCTGCTTCCTCCTCTCCCTCTGCCTGCCTCTCTGCCTACTTGTGATCTCTCTCTCTCTGTCTCTCTCTGTCAAATAAATAAACAAAATCTTTAAAAAAAATAATTTGAAAGATGGATAGTGAGACCCCAATTTATTTTTACCATGTATTTCCCAAACCATCTTCTGCTATGAGCCAGAGTAGGGCAAGATAATGCCTTTACTGAGAGCTCCAAGGAGCCAGGAACTAACTGTGTCTTGTAAATTAGTTACCATTTCAAGAGGTGTGAGGACCTGAAGGTAAGCAAACAGGATGACCTGTAGGGAGGCTGTTTTATTCCATCCTCTTGGTCTTCTTCAATGCCCTGTCGTCTCACGGTTCACTCTGTCTCTCCCCATTCGAAAGCCTTGTCTGGTGTCCACCAAGTTTTGACAAAAGGGGATCCCCTGGTCTCATTTCTAAAGTCCTCTATCGGCTGGATACCTTCTGCCATCTTGCCCTTCCCCCACAAGGAAAGTGGCCTGGGACCCCAGTAGGAAGAGTTAAGCTTTTCTTACAGCAATTGTGCAGCTGACGACTAATTTGCTTTTTCTTCCTTTGAGGTTATGACAATTTGGAGGACAGAAAGGAGTGAAAAAGCAGGAAGGAGGGAGGATGGAAACAGTGTTCTCACCATCCCTCCCCGCCCCCCGCGCCCCCCACCCCCCACCCCCACCCCCCACCTGCTTTTGATTTATTATCATTTTAATAGGGAAAGGGTCCTCTTCGGAAAGCAGAGCACAGTAAGAAACCAAGCCATGAACTATCCTGGGTTCCCCAAGCAACAGAGGTTTTTTTTTTTTTTTTCCTTTTAGTACCAGAAGGGACAAACGCAAATCAAATCTGGTCTCTTGACTCCTCACATAATCCTATGGGTATCTAAATAATTAGCTTCTCTAGACTTTGCAGATCAAGAGCTTACTTTCTGCCCTGTGTTCGTCTTGTCTTTGCAGGGCTGCAATTGTTCAACAGATGGTAAGAAAAATAGCCCTAAACTCAGACAAAGAGCAGCTAAAAAGTCACATAGCATCTGGCTTCTGAGGACATTCAGTGAGACTGTGATGTTGGTCCCCCGGTGTTAATGAGGATCTCAGAACTCAGCTCAACCTGGTTTAGGCACCGAATGTGCAAAACTCTTCATTTATTTGTCTGTTTGTTTATTTTTCTACTCAGCTCATGGACCTGTGGGCCATTTCCCTAATAAGCTGCTTTTGTCTTTGCTTCTGTTGATTCAGGAAATCTTTTCCCCTTTTCCTATTACTTCTCAAGAACAGGAAGTATCCCATTTGTTAAGAATCCGTAATATTTCATCTCCAAGAAATCTAAGGCTCTGTTCTCCTGGACAAGTTGGATTTGTGTGTGTGTGTGTGTGTGTGTGTGCGTGTGTGTCTACTATAATATCAGGCATAAAGTAGTTAGGCATGAAACAGCCCTGAGTAGCACAGACTCAAGTTTCTCATTCTTTATCAGAATTGAATTCAGTTTATATCAGGGGTCATGAACACACATGCGTTATCTGGGACACACAGAAAAAAATCAATGAGTTAGCCCGTTGTGGTGTAAGTTGTCATTTCTTGGCCACCTCCCTTATGGAAAAGAATAGAAATAGGATCGAGGGGATTCTAGGGTCACCGCGAATGTTTTCTAGACGACTTAGAACTTTGAAGAGAGTGGCAACAAGAAGACAAGAAAAGAACTTGGGTGGGGTGCCTGGGTGGCTCAGTGGGCTAAAGCCTCTCCCTTCGGCTCAGGTCATGATCTCGGGGTCCTGGGATCGAGCCCCGCATCGGGCTCTTTGCTCAGCAGGAGCCTGCTTCCTCCTCTCTCTCTCCCTCCTCTTTGCCTACTTGTGAGCTCTGTCAAATAAATAAATAAAATCTTAAAAAAAAAAAAAAAGAACTTGGGGGGTACATTCACCCGCAGATCAGTGTTTCTCTACAGGGAACAATCTTGCTTTGTCCCCAGTAATGACAATGTCTAGAGGCATCTGTGGTTGTCACAACTGGGAAAGTGGAATGCAGCAGGTAGAGCCCAAGGATGTGGCTGAACACCTGCAATCACGGGACAGCCCTCACCGCAAAGAATTATCCGACACCAGATTTCAACAGTGTCAGGTATAAGAACCATGCCCGAGAGCATTGAGAATTGTCACCTTCAGATTCTATTTCAAGCATGCCTCCAAAATTTTACAAAACTGTGTATCCTCCTACATTTTTCAAAAATAATCTCTAGGGCGCCTGGGTGGCTCAGTGGGTTAAGCCACTGCCTTCAGCTCAGGTCATGATCTCGGGGTCCTGGGATCGAGTCCCACATTGGGCTCCCTGCTCAGCAGGGAGCCTGCTTCCCTCTCTCTCTGCCTGCCTCTCTGTCTACTGTGATCTCTCTCTGTCAAATAAATAAATAAAATTAAAAAAAAAATAATCTCTACACCCAACATGGGACTTGAACTCATGACCCTGAGATCAAGAGTCAGATGCTCTACTGATGGAGTTGGCCAGGCATCCCTCCTCCTGCATATGTTTAATGGATAGCTAAGATTTTTAATCATAAATTTAGTTGCAAAAGATGTAATCCCCGGCTTATTTCAGATGAAACTGTTACATCATTCCAATGAAAACTAACACCATGACTATTTGGGCCACCACCCATCCACTTGAAAAACATACGAAAAAAACCCTCTACTTTTAGAGCAATATCCTTTCAGGATAACTTTTATAATAACTGATATCCTGGTAAAGTAAAATGTTTCTCAGAGTGCTGTGAGTTATTCTAGCAAATTATTCCAATCCAAGGGGGATGTTGTTGGAAACTCTGCTCTATGGCTGGTACCTCAGAAGCACACAGATGTTAATCTGGTCTTGTGACTGGTGTGTGAAGTGGCCGGCGTCGGGGGTGGAGTAGCCTTTGAGGGCGATGCCCTTGACCTATGGGATCTGATGCTATCTCCATGTAGACAAGGTCAGAATTGAGTTGAATTGTAGGACACCATGCTGATGTTGGAGAATTGCTTGGTGGAGTATGAACCACCCCACCCACCCCACCATGCCTCCCACCTCACCCTATAGATGTAGGAATTGGGGCCTGACCCTTTAGTTATGATATTTTCCTAGAAGAGGACAACATTAAGGATCTCTCTCTGGCAGCTGAAATTTTAATTCTTAGACTATGTAATGTGGACTTCCCTGATCAAAAGGGAAGGGGTTGATCTCACCACATTTCCCTCTTCTATGGATGTGCAAGGGCAAACATTTATAGCTGTATTTTGTTAGGCTATGATAAAGTCTTCCACTGGTGGCTCCAAAGAACTCACTGCTCTTGGTTTCACACCCTTGAGTTTTCCTTTCCCCTTGAACCTGGGCTGGCCCCAGAAATTGCTTTAACCCATAGAATGCTACAGAAGTGCTCCTATGCCCACCTCCAGATCTAAGCCTTATGAAGGTGTGGCATCTTCTCTTTTGGCCTCTTTGGAGCCCTGTGCCAATGTTAAGAAGTCCAGCTGTCCTGCTGGAGAGACTACATAGAGGTCTCATGAAGCAAGAAGAGCCCTGAGATTAAATGGAGAGATGGAAGCCCAGCCTTCCCAGCTGAGTCCAGCTTCCATCTGACCCACTAGCTGAATACGACCATGCGAGTGACCACTGGCAAGACCACAGAAGGACTTCCCAGCTGAGCCAGCCCAGACTGCAGAACTGTGAACAAATAAAAAGGTTTAAGCCATTAAGTTTTGGGGTGGTTTGCTGCTCAGTCAGAAGCCACTAATATGCCTTCCCAAGGATTAGACTTATTCATCTGTAAAAGATTATTATGGGTCGAGTTGTGTCCCTCACTCAAAAAAGACATCCTGGAGTCCCCAGAACCTGTGAATGTGTTTTTTTTTTGGGGGGGGAGGGGGATAAGGTCTTTGCAGATGTAATCAGGTTAAGACAAAGTCATTAGGGTGGGTTTCACCCCAGACGGCTGGTGAACTTATAAGAGGCAGAGACAGAGGGAGAACAGCAGGGGAAGACAGAGGCAGAGACTGGTGGCCAAAGAATTGGACACATCGCGCCTGTCCCCAGAAGCTAGGGAGAAGCACGGCAGAAGGAACCAACCCTGCTGACACTGTGATCTCGGACTTCCAGCTTCCAGAATTTCGCGAGAATACATTTCTGTTGCCCGAGGCTGCCCAGTTTGTGGCATGGCGCTCCGGCAGCCCTGGGGACCGAATGCGGGGATCCTGAATGGCAGTGGACGTGGAGAGAGAGGGGGAAGGAAAGGAGCCTATCTGTGTGGTCAGCCCCCTGACACTGAGTGCCTCCCTAGATTTTGCATCTCACCCTCCTCCCTAGCAGCAAATTATGAGGTGAAGACGATAAGACTTCTAACCAGTATTTGCCCAGTGGTTTTCTAGTGTCTGCCGGTTGTCCTGAAGCTATTTATTCTGAATCTCCATGCAGTTCTTTCAGTATTCACTGTGGTCTTCACTCAGCCCGTCGAGGAGGGAAGGCGATCACCCTCTTTACCTTCTAGCCTAAAGACGCCGTAAGCTGTTGAAACCCACCTCCCCTAAGTGATGTGCCAAGCAGTGAGGGCCACCCTTTTCTAGTGCTGTTTGTGACATGGCTGGGGTTTATTGTCTCTGGAGCTCTATTCTGAAGACTGGCAATGACATACCTCTATCCCCAAAGGTGGTGAACACATAGCCCTGGAGGGTAATTAAGAAAAATTTAGGGGCGCCTGGGTGGCTGAGTCGCTTAAGGGTCTGCCTTCTGCTCAGGTCATGATCCCAGGGTCCTGGGATTGGGCTCCCAGCTCAGCAGGGCTCTGCTTCTCCCTTTCCTTCTGTGCTCTCTCTCTCAAGTAAATAAATAAAATCTTAAAAAAAGAAAGAAAGAAAAATTTATAGAATTTAGTTTATCTGGGGGAGAAGCAGTTATCCCTCCTTCTCCAAAAAAAAAAAAAAAAAAAAAAGAAATTCCTTTACACAGAATCAGCATCTGGCAGGAACAAACATGTTTTGGGTACCGATACTTCAAAGGAACTCAGAAGAGAAGGGAACGTGTGATCATGACATTCATGTGTCCTCTGGGTACTTGGGGGAATTGCTGAACTATGAGGGAAAGTCACTATGCCTCATCGGTGACAACTGGGCGGCTGAATTACAGCTCCCTGCTCTTCAGGAGGGACTCAGGTCACCTAAAGCAAATTTAATCTTTGCTTTGAGGTTTTAGTTTTTGTTTGTTTGTTTGTTTGTTTTTTTCCTTTCTACCTTGCCAGAGCTCCAAGGGTGGTACAATCACAGGCTCGATCACACATACATGGTGGAGAATGTATCCCTTGGAATGCGAATGCTAGGCTGAGTCCGTGTTAAGAGATAATTCCTAGCAAGGAAATTCCCAAGTGAGATTATTCCTGGAGCAATTCTTGCTGTAATAATAAACAGCTTTGCCTTCCTGCAGGGGAAAGCCTTAGGCTATCCAGAGACTAGATGTATCACAGCTAAGGCCAGGGGACGATCTTTTTGACCAAGGAAGGTTAAAAGAGTCAATTTGCAAGGTGGGGAAAGGGGCAGGTATGGTAATCTCACAGTTGAGCGCTATGCGGTGATTGGACTGGCTTCCCTGACTTAAATGGGGCAGAAAGAGGACCAAGCACACAATGAGAAATTGCTAGGTTGGAAAAGCCATGCATAAGCAAGCATTTTTTATCTGTTCCCTCATCACCTTTTTGCTCAAGCATGCCTTTGAGTGTTTTTCATTGTCTTGGGGAGGGAGGAGGACATAGGCCATGAGAAAACCTATCAGGCTCCAGCTAGAATTTGTGAGCAGATGAAAGCTCAAACAGCCCTTTCTGTAACAGGTCTTGTTTTGTGAACCGGAGGTGGGGGCGGGATGAAACTATACATAGGTGCCAAGGCTGAAAGCTGATGTTCTACAGGACAGATGTCTTTTGCAGCTGTATTGACCGAAGAACTCTCCTTTTCAGACATCATTGACCCGGCTTACCAGACAAAAACTTCCCAAGGGCAAAGTAATTGTCCCAAATCCAACAAACTCAAGTAAACCTAAAGTTCTTATAGATATTTTAATACTGAGAATAACTTTGGAGGATTTCACCTTAAAACCACATGGCTAGGGATGCCGGGGTGTCTCAGGCGGTGAAGCATCTGCCTTCAGCTCAGGTCGTGATCCCGGGATCCTGGAATTGAGTCCCGCATCTGGCTCCCTGCTCAGTGGGGAGTCTGCTTCTCCCTTTCCTCTGCCTCTATCTGCTGCTCCCCCAGCTTGTGCTTGCGCTCTCTGTCACATAAATAAATAAAATCTTTTAAAAAAAGTACAACTCCCTTATTTAAAAAAAAAAAGAATATATAAATATTCAGTTCTTGAAATTTTGAGTGAAATTCTCCTTTGACTCACAGGTCAGATTTTAATTATACAGAAACCTCACATGGAACTCCAATCTCTCCAGAAGCATTTGGATTACTGCAAATATCCACTGATGCTGGGGTAAACAAATATAAAATTCTCAAAGCCAATTAAGAACGCTATAAAATATACTCAGAGAATATAAACATAAAATACAAAAATTAAAGCAATAATAGAAAATGTCAGATGTCACACTCCTAAATCTTACCTAGAAATTTCATGAGAAACCTTTTGTATAGATTCATTTCCAGATTATCTGAGTTCTGCTAGAATCTTCTTAGGCCTAACTCTTCTTCAGTGGAGAATGTTAGTTAACTTCTAGGGTAACTGCCTTTCGTAAACAGGCATTTCTATAAGTACAAGCATTATGCTCCATAAGCATTTTATACATTTTGTAGGTTCTCCCTTTTTAAAAAAAATATTTTATTTATTTATTAGAGAGAGAGAGAGGAGAGCAGAGAGAGAAAAAGACAAGCAAACTCCGCTGTGACAGCAGAACCCTATGTGGGGCTGGATCCCATGACCTTGAGATCATGACCCAAGCCGAAATCTGGAGTCGGACACTCAACCAACTGAGCCACCCAGGTGCCCTGGTTCTTCTTTTGATGACCAGGAGAGGAAGGGCCTTGTGAGGTTCACCTTTCAATATACACATGAAATAGGTACTCATCAGCAAAATATTTAGCAACTGTGTGAGATTTTAACAGTTGCTCGGGAGAGGAATACCGAGTATCTATAAGGGGTTACGGTATTATCTAGAAGAGTAAAACGTTAATAATTTCTTGACTGGCTGAGACTTTTAATTTCTAGTCTCTGTGACAAGTTTTGTTGATTTTTGGACGGCTGATTTCCCCCATCAGACCTTTGAGTTACACTTGGTCTCCTTTACAGACTTAAACACCTTTGAGCAGTTTAATCTTTAATTAATCTATTTGATTTCCTTTTTAAGTATTTTGGCTTTGTATGGTAACAAACATAACCTTCCCAAGTACTTAAATTGCTCCAATAAATCGAATATAAATATAGCAAACCTTATAAATGCAGCGAAACTTACATTCTCTTAAATGTTCCACCATCGTCTACTTGCTCCCCAATATTTATTTTCCCTTTCTTCCATAGTACTAGAGTGATTTTTATCTGAGTACATATCATGGGCTACTGCATTTTTCAACATCTCTGGTATGTATGTGTCTGGTCATGTGGACAAGTCTTTTCTATAGGCACTGCTGTGGGTAAATCGTGCCCCTGTCCCACAGATACATAGGGTAAAGTCCTGACCCCCTGTACCTCAGAAAGTGACTGTGTTGGAAACAAAGTTTTAAAGAGGTGATTACGGTTAAATGAGGTCATCAGGGTGGGCTCCAATTCAAGATGCTGGTGTCCTTACAAGAAGAGGAGTTGATTTTGAGGTGCAGGGAGGAGAGGACCCCCTATGAGTCAAGGAGAGAGGCCTCAGAAGAGACAACACTACAGACACCATGGTCTTAGAATTCCAGCCTCCAGAACTGTGGGACTGCCCCTTTGTCATGGTGGTCATAGCTGAAAAATACGATATGTAAGAAGAAGTCGTTTTTGAAAGTTGGGAAGCTCTGTAAGGCAATGTCCTCTTCCTTCCTGGTTCCTGTCGGCTGCAATTAGGTTGTCCTGGGGGCTGTCTTGCTCCCTGTGTGACCTCCGTAGAGTAGCAAGATGGAAGGAGCAGTGTCCCTGTCATTCACTGGGGAGACCAGCCCAGCCCTGGGTGCATGGTTCTGGACCTCCTGATTACAAGACAGAAATAAACTTGCTTCTTATTTAAGTTAGTGCTATTTTTGATACTTATATTTTTCATAAACTTCACCCCAACAAATACCCTCCAAATATATCTATATCAAGTTGGAATTACAAAACAAAATTTTCTTAAAGATTAAAAATACCCAACTATCACATATTCACACATTCTTGCTTAACTCAAAACATTCACACTGTCATTTCAATTCTCTTAAACATTTTAAACTTTTCAATTTAACAGAATTTAAACATCACAACTGAACACATTTTAATACATTTAAAATCTCAAATCACTTCTAAATAATAATTATTCCTAACTATGTTTATTTGCTAGGCTCCCTATGAAGACTTTGTGATCCAGTACAATGTCAAGGGTTAACTTCCCATGTAACTTTTTGGATAGGATCTCAACTTGCCCGAGGTTGTAAAACAGCCAGCAATTGTCAGCTTTCCTATGGTTGACCAGGATAGCGTGCACTGAGCTCTAGTCAATGTTCTGTAGTGGGAACATGAGACCTTGAGGCATTATCCATGTAGCTCCTATGTTCCCACGTCCTGGGGCTCTCTGGAATACACATGGGAGCTGCAAGCCCCATTCAGACTAGGTCCTTGGTCTGATTATTTTCCTCTTAGGAGCTTGAAATATCTTTCCTCGCCAACTCTAAAGATCTTCAAACTTGATGGAACCCTGAGATGTTCTCACAAACTCCCTGCCTCTTAAGACCATAATAAGACTACTCTTATAGATACCAAAATGGTAGCTAAATGAGTCTTGGATTTCTCTCTTGGTTTTATCTGACCAAGAGTCCCAGTTTTCAAGGCCATCATGCTGGCAGGACACACCTGGGTCTGAAGCCCAGCTTTGCCTGTGTCGGAGGCAAAGCTGTGGGGGTACCAGGCAAGTTCCAGGCAAGTTCCATGTCCAATAGAGCCCCTCTTTGCTCATGTAAAAATGCAGATAATGCTAATCCCTCTACCAAGGGGTTTACTGGGAGGATTAAATACAGTAATAGATACATGCATCTTTATCACCATGCCTGGAACACAGCCTTTAAAAACCAGTAGCTGTAATAATATATTATTGTTAATATTATTTTACACGAAAACAAACTCAGATGAGTTAACGAACAGTGTGGAAAATGGACATGCATAGAAAGGACTGAATATGACGTCTTCAAACACGTTTCAGTCTTCCTCAGACTCAGGTTCGGGCCACCCAGAAGAGGGGAGTTTGGAGACTTGAAGAAAGAAGCTGCAGAGACCCGAGTCACAGGTTTCCCATGTCTCAATTCGGCTGAGGGTCTGGCCTCCAGCTGTTTCCTCCCCCCTCTACCACAGCGATGGCCCAAGGGTGCCTCCCTCACGCCCACGGCATTTCTTCCCCCTTGATGCCCTGCATACAGTTCCTCTTCCCTGGCATGGATTTGATTTGGTTTCTCTGCCTTCTTTCAACCTCTCTTTAAAAATAAAAACAATATCCTTAGGGTGCCTGGGTGGTTCAGTCTGTGAAGCGTCTGACTCTTGGTTTCGGTTCAGGTCAGAACCTCCGGTCATGAGATTGAGCCCCTTCTCCGGCTCTGTGCCCAGCTCGGTGAAGAGTCTGCTTGGGAGTCTCTCACCCTCCCCCTCTGCCCCTCCCCCTGCTCATGTGCTCGCTTTCTCTTTCAAGTAAAATAAATACATCTTTAAGAAAAAATCAAAAGAAAATACAAGAGCGGATCATAGGAGAAAAAAAAATCTCTCGCTAAAATATATAAAAAATAAACTTTAAAAAAGTAAAAAACAAATAAAATAAAAACAACACCATCAAATGAAAATTCCATCTTGAACATTTACAAGTATGCATAGTTATGCACTTTCTCTTTGGTTATGAATCAGTAATGAATCAACCTCCTTCTTTTTTTTTTGGTTTGTGCATTTTTTCGTATATCTCTCATCAAATTAAAGACCTACTTCTAATATTTTTTTGCAGTGTCTGGTCTATTTGGTTGAATATAGTCTTTTAGTATTATAGAAATATTTTAAGGTTTATTTCATTTTAGAGAGAGAGAGAGCACGCACGTGAGGGCGAGAGAAAATCACAAGCAGATTCTGTGTTGAGCACAAGCCTGACATGGGGTTCAATCTCACGACCCCGAGATCATGACCTGGGCTGAATCCAAGAGTCTGATGCTTAACCGACTGCATCACCTAAGCACCACGACGTATTTATATTAATGTTAAAATTAATTTGTGGGATCTGCCCTGTCTCTGACTGACAGCTTCATATAGCACCTTAAAGCATGAACACTCACCCCACACAGACCTGCTATAGAAAACAAGGAGCTCCATGTCTCAGGTCATGAGCTACCCATCTCACGTAATATTTCATATAATAAAAATTCTGGTACAATTAAGCTTGATTTAAGGCCTGACATACAATAACCTGAGCTTTAAAAAGTCTTAGAATAATTATATTTCGCATCTGGAAGAGTTCTCAGAGATCAATGAAGCCTTAGATTCTTAGGGGATAATTAATTTAATCAGGACCAGAAATTAATTCCATAGGCAAAGCTACTTCCCATTTGAAAAAGGAAACAGAGAACTCCTCTGACATGATTGGTTGATTAAAAATTGATATCTCCATCTCCATTATTAGTACTACTGAGTACACCTGCACACAGAAGCTGGGGGCTCCCGAGCAGACCCGTGGCTGTGACTCGCTACCCCTCTCTGGGAGACGTGCCCAGCTCGTTCTCTTTAGCGCTTCTGTGTCTTCTGTGTTGGGGAGAGGAGCGAAGTGCTTCCTTCATCCCTCCACCTCTATTCAGGACAGAGTACTGTGCCTGGGACTGGGCCGTCTGTGGACTGTGAGTCAGTGTGGGTCCATAGGCTGGGAGACTTGTCCTTCTGAGTCCCTTCTCTCTGGGTCCCGATACCCACGCTGGAAAGCTCTTCTGGTACCGCTTTGATATATCCTGACTCGAACCATCCTGGCTGTTTCTTTCTCGTTAGAGTAACTCACCGCTTTATCTCCTCTTTCCCCAGCCCCTACATATTCTAGAATAGGCGAGAGGAAAGCAGACTTTCTGGGCTAGCAGCCTAATCTTTGTCTCCTCCTTAGTTTAGCTGGTTCTTTGAATCTTTGTTTCTGCTCAGGAATGAGCCAGAGAAGGCTATCCCTGGGTTGATGAAAGAAACACATACAAAGGGGCTCTTGGGTGGCTCAGTGGGTTAAGCCTCTGCCTTCAGCTTAGGTCATGATCCCAGAGTCCTGGGATTGAGCCCTGAATCAGGCTCTCTGCTCAGCGGGGAGCCTGCTTCCCCCTCTCTCTGCCTGCCTCTCTGCCTACTTGTGATCTCTGTCAAATAAATAAATAAAACCTTAAAAAAAAAGAAACATACACAAAAAAACAAGCACATTACTTCAAAACCCTGCCAAATGATTTTTATAACTTAAATAATTCTATAGCTGAGAAAGGTAGCAAATTCTTAGTCTTAGTTCTTTCATTTATTAGAGGGGAAACTGAGGCCCAGAGAGGATTTGCCCAAAGATACCTGGTTAGTGGCAGAGATAACACCACGGTCCTTATCTCCACACTCTCAGGACAGTATTGTTTCCAGAACACTGTGCTGAACCTTCATAAGAACTCAATTACCATATTAAAAGTTCCTAATCAACCATAGATAATTTATACTGGGTTTTAGGATATTAAAGAAAATGGTCCAATCTTGTTATCTGCACAAAGAGAACTTGAATACCCATGTGTCTCGAAGGATTCAGAACCGATTATTTCTTGGTCATTCCAGACAGCTGGTTATTTGTCACCAAATTGAAGAAGTGGCTTAGAGGGGAGACACCCCCTCTAGGTCAGTGTTAATAAAGCAATAAATCATTAACCAATCAAACTGTGTCCCTCCCGGGTGAAAACTGCTGCCAGAACTCGATTTTTCTGAGCAGACTGGCAAGAAACGCCAAGGATACTTACCCTTTGCATGCAATGGAAGGGATTTCATTTTACATAGCCTCTCAGTGCTCATTATTTCTTCCCGGTCTTGGATGCCAGAGGCTTCTTTTAATTACCTTAAATCTCTATGTGTCACATTCTGTCTGAACCCCGGGGTTTCTGGAAGAAATTGAAAATAGGATTCTGAGACTACCAATGGGCAGTTATCTTTGCAGTTCCCTTGGCTCTGGAGAAAGGACGTTGGGAGTTAGTGTGCCGTGTGCACCACTAGAGGGCACTCTGACACTCTTTTTTGGGAAACCTTTTTTTTTTTTTTTTTAAGCCTTCCCCAAGTTGCCCTCATTGCTGTCTGTGTTGTGTCCACACATGAGCAATATTTTGTGGTGGCTCTAGGGAAATGCTTTCCCTGTCCAACAGTGGTACTGTGTGATCCCTAACAGATACTGGTTGATGAGGAGGTTAATTCTAGTTAATTAAGAGAAAACAGACAAAGGTGTTACAGCTTGGAGGTGAGCAAAGGTCTAAAGTCAAGGAGCAGAGGATTCAGAAGAGCCACTGCCCTAGGATCTGGTGACCTGCCTTAGTAGGAAAGCACCTGGAATCATAGTATGATTTGCTAGACAAATAGGGCAGACCTACAGGACGAGCCCCACCCCCACCCTGATGACTGTCAGTCGTCAAGTAAATTTAGATTCTACTGAGGAGGAAAGGCAAACACTGATCTAAAAAAGAAAAAGTAAAAAAAAAAAAAATGAATAAACTTGGTAAGAGCAGGATCAAAAGAGCTTTGGTGAAATAGATCTACTAAAGAGTGTAAGGAAGAAAACAAGGGAAATACGTTTTAAAGGCTGAAGGTTACTAACATTCTCCTCGCCCTCATGCCCCGATGTTCTAGAGATTATTGCATTGAAAACATCTGAAATGAGGACTAGGCATGATTCAGATGTAGAGCAGGTTATGATTCCTTCCTTCAGACAGGAGCATTTGAAAGGACAATGGGTGGGGAGTTGGTACCAACACACACTGGGAAACTTGAGCAAATTCTCAATACAATAGAAACAAAGAACTGGGAGTTGGAAATTTTGGGGAATGACCACGAAGCACCACTGAGCTCTGCAAAAAAGGGACACACCCCTCCTCGTGGTTGCTCAGTGATCTTTTTTTTTATATTTTATTTTTTAAATTTAAATTCAATTAATTAACATATGGTGTATTATTAGTTTCAGAGGTAGAGTTCAGTTACATCAGTCTTATGTAACACCCAGTGCTCATTACATCATGTGCCCTCCTTAATGACCATCACCCAGTTACCCCACGCCCCCAACAGCCTCCCCTCCGGCAGCCCTCAGCTTGTTTCCCATGATTGAGTCTCTTATGGTTGTCTCCCTCTCTGATTTTGTCTGGTTCTATTTTTCCCTCCCTTCTCCTGTGCTCTTCTGTCTTGTTTCTTAAATTTCACATATGAGCAAAATCATAAGGTATTTGTCTTCCTCTGATTGACTTCTTTCACTCAGCATAATACCCTCTAGTTCCATCTACATTGTTGCAAATGGCAAGATTTCATTTTTGATGGCTGTGTAATATTCCGTTATATATAGCACATCTTCGTTATCCATTCATTGGCCCAGTGACCTTGAGTGAGCTATCCTCACCACTCTGCCCATCTCAGTCCCTTCTGTCCATCCTTTCCCACTTCCAGAACACAAACCTCATCCTTGAGGTTACTAACATTCTCCTCGCCCTCATGCCCCGATGTTCTAGAGATTATTGCATTGAAAACATCTGAAATGAGGAATGATCCTTTGGCTCCAGGAATGATCTCTTCACTTAGGTTCTCAATGTATACTCTCCTTGACAAAAATTCCCCGTCATCTGTGACACATGGCTACTTTTCAGATGACCTCATCTCAATTCATTCTGATCTATCTGGCCATTCCCACAGAGGGCTTCGTTTGCAGTGATGTCCCCCACGCAAGCCTTGTCTGCTCTGGCCTTTCAGGTGAGACTTTCCGAAGTGAGGGCCACTTGCTTTTTATATTCTCTCATAAGCCTGGTAGCGGGCTCTTTACACAAAATCATAATATCTTAGATTCGAAGTAGTACCTACGGGTCATCTAATCTACCCTTCATTTAGAGAGTTAATGTTGAATGCCCTATGACTATTGAGATTCTCTCAACCTTTCAAAATTCCTTTGTTTATGAGGTGTTCAAAATAAAACAACTAAGAACATTTGTATATAGGCTTTTGCATGAACATAAGGTTCATGTAACGTAAGGTTCATGATAGTCTCATGGTTAGTTTTTTAAGAGATAGCCAGACTGTTTTCCAGAGTGACTGGACCATTTTGCCTTCCCCCCAGCAATGTATGAGTGATCCAGTCTCTCTGTATCCTCGGCAGCATTTCCTGTTGTACTATTCGGTATTTTGGTTATTCCGATGGGTGTGTAGTGATCTCGCTGTGGTTTTAGTTTGCATTTCCCTAATGGCTAATAATGTCAAATATATTTTCATATGCTTATGTGCCATCTGTGTATCTTCTTCAGAGAAATGTCTGTCCTTACCTTTAGGCTTATTTTTCTAATTGGATCTTTTTTTTTTTTTTTTTGTACTGTTGAACATGTAGAGTTCTTTATGTACTGTAGATATAAATCCTTTGTCAAATATGTGGTTTGCCAATATCTCCTCCCTGTCTCAAGCTTGTCTCTTCATCTTCATTAACAGAGTCTTTCACGGGCCATAAGTTTTTAATTTTGAAGAAGTCCAATTTATCAATTTTTCCTTTTATGAATCATGCGTTTGTTGTCAGGTCTGAGAACACTCTGCTTCACCCTATATCCAGAAGAATTTCTCTGATGTTTTTTAACTAAAGGTTTTATGATCTGATGTTTTGCATGTAAACCCATGATCCAATTTGAGTTAATTTTTGTATACAGTGTGGAGGCTTAGGTTGAGGGTCAGTTTGATTGCCCACAGATATCCAATTTCTTCAGAACCAGTTGTTGAAAAGATTATCTTTCTTAAAAAAAAAAAAAAAAGATTGTCTTTCTTACATTGAATTGCTATTGCACATTTGTCCAGAATCACTTGGGCATATTTGTGTGAGTCTATTTCTGGGTTCTTTATTATGTTGTTGGTCTATGTGTCCATATTACACCAACACCACATAGTCTTCAAAACCCCACAAAACCATTATTTATTTAACTTTTTTTCTTGCTGTTGACTATTTGTGTTCTTTTCTGGTTTTTTTTTCCCTCCAGCTTTATTGAGATATTGACATATTACTGTGTAAGTTTAGAGTGTGCAACACAATGATTGGATAGATTCATATATTATGAAAGGATTACTGCATTAAATTTGGCTAACACATTCATCACCACACATAGTTACTTTTGTGTGTGAGTGTGTGGTGAGAACTTTTAAGTTGTACTCACTTAGCAACTTTCAAGTATACAGTACAGTGTTGTTAACTGTTATTTCTCCAATACCACAGTCGTGATTACTGCAGCTATATAATGCCTTGAAATAGTCACTGGTTTCTTCCACTTTCTTCCTTAAAACTGTTTTAGCTTTTATAAGTCTTTTGCCTTTTCATATAAGTTTTAGAACAATCTTGTCTATATCTCTAAAGATTCTTTCTTGTATTTTGATAGGAAGTGTGTTAAGTTTGGAAGAACTGACTTTGCTACTATGTTGAGTCTTCCAATCCATGAGAATGGTATGTCTCTCAATTTAATTAGGTCTTTCTTTATTTTTTTGATCAGCATTTTGTAGTTTTCAGCATACAAGTCCCATGCATATTTTGTTAGATTTATACCTGAGTATTTTGGTTTTTTGAGTGATTATAAATAGTATTGTATTTTAGTTTTGATGTCCATGTGTTCATTGCTAGTATATGAAAATTTAATGATTTTTTACGTGTTTATCTTATATTCTGCAATCTTGGTGAACTCATTTATTACTTCTAGGAAAGTTTCTGTGGATTCCTTAGAATTTTCTATGCCAATAATCATGTCATCTGCAAATAGGGATAGTTTCATTACTTGCTTTCCAAACTGTATTCCTTTTCTTTTCTTGTCTTATTATACTGGCTAGAACTTGCAGCACTAGGCTGAATAAAAGTGAGAGAGCAGACAACCTTATCTTACTCCTAATCTTAGGGGGCAAAGTCTTTTATCAGTAAGTATAATGTTTGCCATAGCTTTTAGTAGATTCAAAAAGTTGAGTTGAGGAAGTTCCTCTGCCTTTCTGTTTTTCAAAGTATTTTTACCATGAATGTCTGGAATCGTGTTAAAATTTTTTCCTATACAGATTAGCAAAATCATGTGGCTTTTATTTGTTAGCCTGCTATTATGGTGGACATTGATTGGTTTTTGAATATTGAATCAAGCCTTGCGTCCTTGGACTAAGCCCAACTTGTTCATAGTCTATAGCTCTGTTTATATATTGCTAAATTCCATTTGCTAATATTTTGTTAAGATTTTTTGGACCTATATTCATCAGGGATATTTATCTGTAGTTCTCTTCTTTTTGCACTCTCCTTGCTTTTGTTATCGGGGTAATATTGTTTCATAAAATGAATTGGGAAGTGATCCCTCCGCTTCTGTTTTCTGGAAGAGATGGCATAGAATTAGTATTGACACTTGTTTAACTGCTTGGTAGAATTTCCCAGTGAAACATTCTGGGCCTGGAGATTTGTTCCTTTTGAGTTTTTAAATTACAAATTCAACTCCCTTAACAGTTATAGGGCTATTTAAATGATCCCCAAGGTGCTCTTCCTCTCTTCCTCCTTCATCTTCTCTCTTTGTTTTCTTCTTCTTCTTCCTTCCTTTTCCCTCCCCTGTCTCCTTCCTCCCTTCCTCTCTCCTCTTCCTCCTTCCTTTTTAGTCTTTTTTCTCTCTGTTGCTCAAGTTGGGTAATTTCCTTTTTTATTTCTTTCTATTGCTGTATAACTGACATATAATGGTATATTAGTTTCAGGTGTACAACATAATGACTCAGTATTTGTATACATTGTGAAATGATCACCACAATAAGTCTAGTTAACATCCATCACCAAACATAGTAACAAAAACCTTTTTTTTTTTTTCTTGTGATGAGAATGTTTAAGACTCCCTCTTGTTGACTCATAGCAGAGGCGGGGTTAGGGTGTGGTGGCCTCATTACCCCTGGGTGGTGGTGAAAGTCCCCACTCTTCACTGAGCCTCCTCTGACATCATCCCAGTGGGGAGGGAGGAGGGATTTCATTAGTGCTGACTCAGGTAGAAAACTCTCCATAAGTCCACAGACACAGTGTTGAAGGAGGGAGCAGGACTCATTATTACCTGGTTGGGATGAAAGTCCTGGCTCCATTTTTCCCCTTTTTTGGACACTTACCCCTGTGTGTGTGTTTGTGTGTGTGTGTGTGGTGGTGGGGTGGTATTGGAGTGCCTCAATGCAACCTGGTGAAAGTGAAAGTCTAGGGTGTTTTCTTGGCCTTGGCTGGCATGGGTGGGGCATGGTCACAGAGTTTTCTGTGGTGCTTGGATTTAAAGCTTTCTGACTTGCTTTAAATGCTTTCTGACTTGCTCGGTCATGCCATTCCTAGGGAGAAGGGAAAACAGGCTTTTGCTCTGCCTTCTTTCCTCTTTGTTGCAGTTCCAGGGTTGCTGACTTCTTCAGGTCTGTGTCTGGGACACATATATGGGACAGAAAGAAACCCAAGGAAGTTACCATCATGTCAGTCCTTTGGTGCTGAGGTTCCTCCTTATCTGACTTCCTCTCTCCACCTTTCAGAGTTTTCTTATGTTTGTCTTATATATGTCACATGTATAGATAGATAGATAGATAGATAGATATCTCCAGAGGTTTCCATTGCATTTAGCAGAAGGAACAGGGGAAAGTATGTTGACTCCCTCTTCCCAGAAGAGGAGATTGACTTTCCCATATTTTAATTGAGGGAGTTGGTCAATAATGTTCTCTCAAGCCCTTTCCAGCTCAAAAAAGTCTGTTATTCCATGAGGTATTAAATTCTTGTTTATCGTTTTTCTGTTTACCAGGGGATCACGAACACTACACCATCAACATGTTCTCTAGTTCCAGCTTTATAACATGGCCACTCCTCTTCACATGTTTTCTGCATGCGTTTTTATAAAAAGATTTTACTTATTTATTTGACAGACAGAGATCACAAGTAGACAGAGAGGCAGGCAGAAAGAGAGGGGGAAGCAGGCTCCCTGCCAAGCAGAGAGCCTGAGGGGGAAGCAGGCTCCCTGCCAAGCAGAGAGCCCGATGCGGGGCTTGATCCTAGGACCCTGAGACCCTGACCTGAGCCGAAGGCAGAGGCTTTAATCCACTGAGCCACCCAGGCGTCCCAACTGCATGTGTTTTCAGAATTCCTCATCATTCCTTTTTCCAGCTTGTATCCCAAACAAGATGGTTAAGTCTTTAAAATTGGCTTCATTGGCATGAACAGCAGTGTGAAAATTTGTTCAAATGTTAATGCAAGCAATTGCCGTTAACTTCCCATTTACTGTGATAAAAAACATGAAACTTGATTCATTTGGCCAGCATTTATTTCCTTTCAGAGTTTCCTCCTCACTCCCTCTTACCCCCCTCCACCTATCCATCCTTTTTCCCTTTACCCAGGCTCATTCCTACAGAAATGACTTTCATTGCTTTCCTTTCCTTTTTTTTTTTTTTTTTAAGTAATCTCTACACCCAACGTGGGGCTTGAACTCACGACCCCGAGATCCAAAATCACATGCTCTACTGACTGAGCCTGCCAGGTGCCCTGTACTTCATCCTTTCATGGCTCCCATGCTCCCACGATTTCCATATAATTATTTACCAGTGGGTTTTCCTTTGACATATAATAAAACTTTTTTACATCGATGATCTAAATGTTAACATTTAATCCAGACAGAACCATAATTATTCTGCACTTTAATCTGTTTCTTAGTTGTGTTTTTCATAGGAATGATTTTTTTCAGTATAATCTAACTTTTTGGATTGAGATACAATTCATAAACCATAAAAACCACCATTTTAATGTGTAGAATTCAATGGCTTCTAGAACATTCGCGGGCTATGCGATGCCCACGAAGGGACTGGGGTAGTTGGAGAGTGTAGGGCTTGCGGGATGGAATTTGAGGTAGTGGGCAGCCACTTACAGTGTCGTCAAGGGTACAGAAATAAAGGAGGCTGTGCAGAGGTGTTAGATAAGGTCATGAGAGGGTAGAATCACCTCCATATCGAGACAGAAATGAGGAGGAGCAGACAATCCCAGCAGGTGGGAGAAGAGAGTAGGAGCTAGAGGGGTCCTTGTGCTGATAGAGGTTAAATCCAGTACAAGGGCCAAGTGCGGTCATGCACAAAGCAACTGGGGACCCTTTCCATTTGGCCGCATTGGTGAAATTCGGTTATGGAGTCGGGCCAGCAGCTCTGCTCACTGTTGTTGGCCCAGCCGCTGACCTCCCCACCTCTGAGCCGTGGTTCCTACTGTCTTTCCATCCTGACCCTATTCCTAAGCTCTTCTGTCTTTCAGTCCCCACCGCATGTCCTCTGTGAGATAATCCCTAGTGATCCTGCCCCCAACGAGCTCTCTGAGTGCCCGTGCATGTTCACGGAAACCCTATGATGTAGGAGTCCTGGGTCTGCCAGCAGTCTGATCGCCAGCTGCCAGGTAACCTTGATCTTGAAGCCTAATTAACAGCCCTGCCTCAGCTGTAACTGTTAGCAGCCTGCATCAGCAGTATCTCCTTCCAAAGGATCCTGGTCTGCTGGGGCCACCGTCAGAAAACACCACAGACCAAGCGGCTTCAACCACAGGCACTTATAGGCCACAAGTCCCAGATCAAGGTGCTGACAGGACAAGTTTCTAGGGAGGTCCCACTTCCTGTTGTGCGGTTGGTCCTATTCGTGCTGTGGCCTCACCTGGCCTTTCCTCTGTGTGCATGAGCGAGAGCTTTTGCATTTCCTCCTCCTCTTCCTCATCTTCTAGACTCTATTCATTTATTTGAGAGAAAGAGAAGGAGTACGGGGTTGGCAGGAGGAGTAAATGCTGAGGGAGAAGCAGTTTTCCCGCTGAGCAGGGAGCCCGATGCCAGACTTTGTCCCAGGACCCTGGGATCATGACCTAAACCAAAGGCAGATGCTTAACTGACTGAGCCACCCAGGTGCCCCTCTTCCTCTACTTATAAGGAGATGAGTTCCATCAGGTTAGGATCCTATCTGTGTGACCTTATTTAACCTTAATTACCTCCCTAGAGACCCTACCTCCAAATATTATCATATAGAGGTTTAAGGTTTCAACATATGCATTTTGGGGGAACACAATTCAGTCCATAACACGAAGAAAAGATGGGGTATCCCTGCCAGAGGGAAAAAGAGTCTAGAAAATAAGACTTGGTTTCCTCTATATTTGGCTCAATGGAATAATCATAGACACACACACAGAATAGAGATCAGTCATCTTCAAACATTTCTGTTCACACATCATAATTTTGACATGCTATCCAATTCCTTACATTAGACTGCCATCTAAAAATTTTCATCTTAAGTTTTAAATTGTTGCACAAAATGAAATGTCTGGTCTAGTGTATTCAGAGTACTGAAAATTTAAAACAAAACTAACATCATCACAAAAACTAAACTATCATCACCATTTTAAAAGTACAGCTTCTGTTTTGTAATGACCATAAATTTTAATTTGCTGTTTCTTCCCCCGAAATTATATTTCAGTTCCACTTCCCCATAGAATTATTTCCTATTGTAATCATGCATTTTTTTTACTTCAGCGTGTTTTACTAATCACCCTACCAAATTTTTCTTCAACCAAAAAACGAAATTAATTTTTTAGAGTTCTTGTAACTAAAGGTTAAGATGTTAAAAAGACATCTGGATTTCTATGATTAGAAATTAAGTTTACTATTATTAGACTATTATTAACTTACTATTATATATTATATAATATATATATAGACTATATTAACTTACTATTAACTTACTATTAACCATTGATCAACCTATACACTTTGTATACTTGGAAAATGATAACTGTACATAAAAAGTAAAATTTCATTGAGGTTCATCTACGAATGAGTGTTTCCCCCCAATTAGTTCATAGAACTATGAGTGAATATTACCTATATTGCCTATTTTTGAACTCTGAGATATGGTTAGATATTACTTCCATTCCTGTTCTTGCTTTTGTAAGTATAAACACTGAAAAAACTAGCCCATAGAAATAACTGGATGAGAATTGATATATTTTTGTTGTAGCAAAGTACTTAATTCCTTGAACTTTGAATTATATGCCAAGAATCACACAGTGATCTTTCCCATAAATTCCTTTTAGGGATTTATTTCTCAGCTACAAGTCCAGTAGGTCTCCCTTCACTTTTGGTGAAAACAAAGTGCAAATTGAGTTGCTGAAGTGTTTATTATACAGTTATTCAATTATTCAAATTGTCCCTTTTCTTTTGGTCACCCCAAAAGCTCTATGCCCCAGCAGGACGCCCCCCTTCACAGGACTCTGCACATGGAAGAATGAAGCCTTTCCTTGGTAACGAGAGGTATGTGCCAGGGTCAAAAGGGAAGCCTTGACCTCAGGTATGTCCTCAAGGGTACTTGTGGACATTCAGGACCTGAAACAGATTCTCCTAAATAATCATGACCTGTGTATTCTCCCCCCGACTCCGCCCAGGGGACGTTGTACCCTAGTTAGGAAGCTGAGGGCATGGATTGTATATCATAGCGTTGGGGTTCTAGAGACAGACAAACAGACCTCTGAATACAGACTTTGCCAAATGCCAGTATGACATTGGGTGCATTGATAAAATCTCGCCAAATCTCAGTTTCCTCTTCTATAACACAGGGACAATAAACATATTCAGTGTTGTTGGGAGGCTCAAATAAAGATATGCAGAGAATGGTGCAAAGCCAAGTGCCTAGAACATAAAAAGCGTTGGCATTCAACAGAAGTTTTCTGTTTCTCTCCCCCATCCCTCTTCCTTTCTTCCCTTCCTCCCCTCCCCTTTCTTCCTGCCCGCTCCCCTGTATGCAAGGTTCTCTTCAAAGCACTTTACATAGATTATTTTATATAGACCCCTAAGATCTCTCTGAAGTATGGACTTTGCTCATTCCCAATTTACAAATGAAGAAATGGAGGCGCCAAGGAGATTAAAACCTCAAAGCCACAAACTCAATAGATGGCAGAAAATGAATTCAATGCCAGGCAGCCTGACCCCCAGGTCCTATGTTCTTCTCCACAACCTCTCACAGTAGGGGGCACAGAGAATCCAATTCTGTTCCAGTGCTTGGAGCACAAATCTGTTGGCTGGCCAGTTCTCTAAGGAGAGGGAAAACTCCAGTAATTAGGAAAGTTCCATGAACTTTGTTGAAAAGTTCATTCAGCCATTCTTTGGTCTCCTGGAGGTTTTCTGCCTTACAGCTCCTGAAGTAAAGGCCCAAATCCCAGGTCTGTGATCCCTAGAAAATTATCCAGGAAATTGACATGGCCTAAGACCCTTTTGTGGCATTTCCAGGGATTATCAGGGTATGTGTACCCCTCTTTCCATCCCAGCAAAGCACAGACCGACCCTGACTCTCCATCCCAGACCACCTTCTATGTCCAGGGTCTCAAACACCCCAAAGATGGTCTACCACAGCCTCACGGCCTCCTGCTGTGGTCTCCAGGGTCCCATTGCTGTGCCAGACACTACTGAAATGATGTTTGGTTAAATCGACTCTGTGTTAGGAACTTGAGATACTGGGTAGGGCCCAGCACTATGTTGCTGTTTATTTTCATTAGATTCTAGCATTTGCAACATGGCGGCATTGGTGTAGTGGGCTCGTGTTGCCTGCCATCCAAGAAATTTGGAATTGGAGCTGTTGGAAGAGGTCCTGTGTGCATCAGGGAGGGGGAGTCAAGGGAGGCTGGAGTCATGCTTGGAAGTATGAGTTGCCAATGGAAAAGCTTGGTTCTTAATGATGCTGGGCTGGCGAATGACACAGCCCCAGTTTGGTCACTAACTGTCCAGGCCGGGAGTCCAGCTAGCACCACTCTTCTACATCTGGCAGCACTGGGGCCTGTCTCTATGGCAGCTTATTTGGGCTTCATGGCTATTACCCAGAGTCAGGAGTAATGTCTTTCATTCTGAGACGTCTAAACCCTCAACCACAGGCATGTTTTCCTCCAGGGCAGAGGGCAAATGCAATTACATCTGTGACCAATTTGCACAGCTGGGAGCTCAGCCTCCTGACAGAAACATTTATTTGAGATTCAAGTCTCCAGGGAGCTGGGGAGCCATACAGGAAGTGAGGTCCAGCAAGCATTTGCTGTCTATGCATGCTAGTCTGAGCCTTAAGAACAAAATAGAACAACAACACACAATCAACTTTGGCTTTTATGAGCTGAAAACGAGACCACTCTTGCAACAAACCAGGAGATTTTTTGAGGCATAAAAAAGAGTAAGAAGATTCAAATAAGACACAGTGGCCATTGACCTCATACTAACAAAGCATGCCCAGCACTCACAGAAGTAGTGGAAAGGTAAGATTCTTGCAAGTCAAAGCTGTGGCCTCCTGGACAAGTCAACTCACTCAGGCACATTCTCTTTTATGCAAGAGAGGCACATGTTTGGGGGCCCATGAACTTTCTAAGAATCTAAAAAATTAGAACTGGAAAAAGATATACACCCCCAAATTCAAAAGAGAAAGTTGCCAAACAGAAAAACACTTGCCTATAAAAAAACATGTTGCTGTGTCCCATTCATTAATTTTTAGATATACATTCTTAAAATCCATAATTTGAAAAGAGTCTGTTGGGTTAGAGTTTCTCACTTTATAAGAATTCCCAAGCAGGATCAATGAGTGCAGAGAAATCACTGTGAATTATACGTGATGTGTTATTCATAACCAAAGGACTTTTAAAGCAAAATGATGAAAAATCTTGTCAATTTAAAAAAAGATTTTATTTATTTATTTGATAGAGAGATCACAAGTAGGCAGAGGGGCAAGCAGAGAGACGGGGGGAAGCAGGCTCCCTGCTGAGCAGAGAGCCCCATGCGGGACTCGATCTCATGACCCTGAGATCAGACCTGAGCCAAAACCAAGAGTAGGACGTTTGACCAACTGAACCACTCGGGGGCCCCAATCTTGTCAATTTTTTGGAGTAAAAATTAAATTAAAAAAAAAGCACATTTTAATATGTTTGATACATGATGTGGGCTGGGGCTTGCGCAGGTCTTATGATATCCCTGAGCTTCGCCCGTGTGCCCTCCTTATCTGTCCAGTTGCCTTCTCAATAACATGAGGCTATCGGGTGGATACTCTGTGAGTTTCCATCACCCTGTGTGGGGCATTGGCAGAGTAATCATTATGGGATACATTCTCACCAAGGTTGAGCTAATCCTTTGGAGTCTGAGCCGTGCCAGAAAGCACTGTCAGTGTTGAGATTCTGGCTGGGATCAGGAGTAAACACCCAGGTGTGTTGAGCTGTGGCCAGCTTCCCGCCATGTTGGAACTACTGGAAACCCAAATGTGTGAGCTAGAAATATCAAATGATGGGCCCTTGTCCAGGGAGGTTCAGGTGTAGGGGCACCCCATTAACATTTCTGTTCTCATCAACACTGCATGTGTTAGGTTAGACCATAAAATTGCCAATAGGCAACCATTTTTGATCTGCAAAAGTGGCAACCTCATGTGGTTCAACCCAACACTTGTGTGTCAAATGTCGATCAGTGGCCCCATCCTTCACAGCACTTGCAAGGGTAGGCTGATTTTAGATGATCAAGGTGATACAGTGTTTTTCTTTTGGAAACTTCAATTTCATTCCTTTTTTAAAAAGATTTAATTAATTAATAATGTGTGAGAGAGAAACAGAGTGGGTGAGCAGTGGGGGGAGGTGGGGCAGAGGAAGAGGGAGAGAGAGAATTGTAAGCAGACTCTGCGCTGACCATGGAGACTAATGCGGGTCTCGAACTCACCAACCTGAGATCATGACCTGAACCAAAACCAAGAGTTGGATGCCCAGCAGACCCAGACACCCAGGTGCCCCAAACTTCAATCCATCCTAAAACATGAGCTCATTCATTTTCCCAGTTGCACTGTAAGGGGGCTGGACTTAAAAAATGATTGTCCTCCATAGGGGTCCCTGTCCCTTTCCCCCTGAGATCCAGGGAATATGAGGCCTTTGGATTTTTGAGCTGATTGCAGTTCTCTTGCCACCACTCTGCTTGGTCCCTTCAGTTTCTAGATGCCCTTTCTAGAGCTTTCTCAGAGGAAAGGAGAGCCCCACAAAAGCATTGAATATGCAAGCCTATGAGGGACAGTCTGCAGACTCTAACTCATAGGGCAAAGACTCTGGCTTCTGTTGGTTGGTTTCTTTTTCTCCTAATTTTAATTTTTTATAGAAGTGCAGATGACATAAAATATTAGATTAATTTCAGGTGTATGATATATGTTGTTTTCTTTTTTTTAATACTTTTAAAAAATTTATTCATTTGAGAGAGAGGGAGAGAGAGACAAGCAAGAGGAGAGGCAGAGGGGGAGGGAGAAGCAGACTCCTGCTGAGGTGGGAGCTCGACATGGGGCTTGATCCCAGGACCTGGAGATCCCCATATCCCCACCATATCCTTCCCAACATTAAGCCAGCAATACTTTACTTTCTGTCTCTATAGATTTGCCTATTCTATACATATCAGATGAATTCCCAAAAGTTCATATCAGATAAATGGAATCATACTATATGTGGTCCTTTATTACTGATCTCTTTTACTGAACCTATTGTTTTCAAGAATCACCAATGTTTTAACATGTATCAGTACTTTTCTTTCTTTTTGTGGCTGAAAAATATTCCATTATGTAGAAGTACTATATGATGTCTTTCTATGTGTTCATTATGATGCTTAAGTTTATGCGTCAACATGACTGAACTAAGGGATGGACAGATGACAGGTGAAACCAGTTATTTCTGGGTGGATCAGTGAAAGTGTTTCCAGAAGAGGTTAGCATTTAAATCAGTATACTGAGTCAATGTGGGCAGGCATCATGTAACCCATGAAGGTCCAAAAAGAACAAAAAGGTGGAGGAAGGCACATTTTCTCTCTTTCTTCTTGAGCTGCTACCTCCCCCTTCTCCTGCCTTAGGACATCAGATTTCCTGGCACTTGGGCTTTCAGGTCCTTGGACTTAGACCAGAAGCCTCCTGGATCTCAAGCCTTTGGCCCTGGACTGAATTATACAACTGCATTTCCTGGTTCTCCAGCCCACAAGCAGCAGATTATGGGACTTTTCCAGCTCCATAACCATGGGAGCGAATTCCCACGGTAAATCTCCTCTTCACTTATCTATCTATCTATCTATCTAGCCATCCATCCATTTATCCTATTGGTTCTGTTCTCTGGAGAACACTTACTAATACATTTGTTGATGAATGTTTGGGCTGTTTCCACCTTTTTGCTATTATGAATAATGTTGCTGTGAATACTGGTATATAAATTTTTCTGTGGACATGTGTTTTCACTTCTCTTGGGTAGATCCCTGAGAGTGGAGTTACTGGATCATATGGTAACTCTGTGTTTGAGGAACTGTCAGACTGTTTCCAAAGCAGTTATAGTATTTTATATTTTAGCCAACAGCGTATGAGGGGTCCAATTTTTTCCACTTCCTTGAAAACTATCTTTCTTTCTCTCTTTCTCTCTCTCTCTCTCCCTTTCTTTCTTTCTTTCTTTCTTTCTTTCTTTCTTTCTTTCACAGCCATCTTGGTGGGTGTTAAGTGGTATTTAACTGTGGTTTTGGTTTTGACCTGCATTTCCTGATGGCTAATTGTGTTGAGCATATTTTCAGGCATGTATTGACCATTTAGCTATCTTCTTTGAAGAAGTGTCTCTTCACATCCTTTGTTTTTAAATCAGGCTATTTGACTTTTTGTTGTTGACATATTTTTGATACAAGTCCCATATCAGATATAAGATTTATAAATATTTTCTTTCATTCTGTGGGTTTATCTTTTTATTTTCTTGGTAGTATATTTTGGAGCACAAAAGTTTTATTTAAAATTTAACTATGCGGGGCGCCTGGGTGGCTCAGTGTGTTAAGGCATCTGCCTTCGGCTCAGGTCATGATCCCAGGGTCCTGGGATCAAGCCCTGCATCAGGTTCTCTGCTCAGCAGGGAGCCTGCTTTTCCCTCTCTCTCTGTCTGCCTCTCTGCCTACTTGTGATCTCTGTCTGTCAAATAAATAAATAAAATCTTTAAAAAAAATAAATAAAATTTAACTATGCTCAGCTTATCTATTTTTTCTTTCATTGCTTGTGCTTTTGGTGTCGTATTGAAGAAACCATTGCCTAATCCAAGATCACAAAAATTGACACCTATATTTTCTTCTAAGAGTTTTATAGTTTTAGTTACTGTACTTAGGTTTTTGATCTGTTCTGATTTTGTATATGGTGTGAGGTAGGGGTCAAAATTCTTTTTTAAATTTTTAAGTTTTTGCACATATATATCCATTGTCCAGGATCATATGTTGAAAAATCTATTTTTCCCCATTGAATGGTCTTGGATGGTCTTGGCATCACTGGTGAAAGTCACTTGACTATAAATATGAGGGTTTATTTCTGCACTCTTAATTCTATTCCACTGATCTATATGTCTGTCCTTATGCCAGCACCACACTATCTTGATTAGCAGCTTTGTAATAAGAGTTGAAGTTGGTATCTCCTCCAACTTTGTCCTTTTTTTCAAGATTATTTTGGCTATTCTGGGTTCTTGAATTTCAATATGAATTTTAGAACTAGCTTGGCAATTTCTGCAAATAAGTCAGCTGGAATTTTGATGAGGGTTGCTTTGACTCTATACTGCAATTTGGGGAGTATAGCCATCTTAACAATGTTGTCTTTCGACCCAAAGACTGGGAGGGTCTTTCCATGTTTTAGGTCTTTATTAGTGTCTTTCACAACATTTTTTAGTCTTCAGAGTATAGGTTTTATCCTTTTGTTATTGTTGTTAAATTTATTCCTAAGTATTTTATTTTTCTTAATGCTATTATAAATGAAATTCTTTTCTTAATTTCATTTTTGGTTTGCTTATTGACATTGCACAGAAATACAATTGATTTTTATATTGATCTTTTATTCTGCAAATTTGCTAAATTCACTTAACAGTTTTTTGGTGGATTTCTTAGGATTTTCTATATCCAAGATTGTATCATCAGAAATTAGAGATAGTTTAGCTTTTTCCTTGCTAGTCCACATTCTCTTAATTCATTTTTGCTTGACTTCCCTGGCTAAGGCCTTAGGTTTGTATCCCAGCTGTCTACAGAGCTGAATTTCTGTTATAGGCCATTACAGAAGACTGAATTAGGGGCTCCAGTTCCTCTAACAAGGCCGTTTATGCTTAGTATTCAGCCCAGCACCCAAAATGAGAAATACACAATTCCCAGAATATATTTCCATGAAGCAATACAAGTCTGAGGCCCAAACCAGATATATGCTTGGCCAGGTCCCTACACTGTTCCTAGCTGGGGTCTTGGGACACCAGGAAAGAAAGAGGGAATGGAACAACTTTGGACATGGAACCCTTTTCTGCCAAGGCCAATGCCATAGGACCTCAGCTTCAGAGGAAGATAAAGGAGCTCAAAGAGGGAACAGAGTAAGACTCACACGCAGGCCCAACTACAACCGTGACCTCACGAGCCTCCCAGTTCCTTCCCACCACCCACATGCTGGCTGGAAGACTGAAACAGAGAAGAAAATCACCTATCAGTTTACCAACCAAGGAAGCTATTTTCTTTTCCATCTTGGAGTCAACCAATTCTGTAAGCCATCCTAATTAATGAGGAAAGCTCCCAGGCAGGCACTTTTTTTCCCCCTGGTGCCTTCAAGCCCCTCTGTGCCCCCCACCCCACCACCCAGCACTCCTAGGAGCAGCTGGGCTAGCAAAGACATCTAAAGAGATCTTGGGGTCTGTGCGTCTTTGTGGTGACTTTTGTTGGGAGGGGGAAACAGAGCCTTCTTCCTTGCTGGGGACAACACGGCGGCATGCATGACTTCAGCAGCAAGATGACATAAACAGCTTGGTTCACTGGCAAACTGGGCCGAGCAGGCTTTGTGTGGGAGTCCGCAGAGGTGCAGGAACTCTTCGGGGCTTTGCCAGAGCCTGAGAATACGCTGGCTTTGATGAGGCTTCTGGACGCCATCCAGTTCTTAGCAGAATCCCCCCGGCCCCAACCTTACTCAAGTGCACCATTGAGAAAATGGCTTGAAAATAGGTTGAATGACATGGGGAGCAACATTGGTAGAATGGCTCTAATGAGCCAAAAAATGTGGTTTCCAATGCCCCTGTCTCAGAGCACCACTGCCTGGCTTTGCCAGCAGATGTCAAGTCAGCTCACTGGAGCGAACTCGGAGGCGGGGCTTCTGCGAAGTCCAAGCCAAGGAGTCGCATTCACATTCAAGTCCAGAAAATCCACCCAATGTGAGGAGAGATCGGTCTGACCCCAAGGAGAATTGTTTGTGGGGCTGGGGGGAGGGGCAGGATGTGCTCAAGAAGGAACTCTCTGGGCTCTCCAGCAGGGAGGGTTTTTGGCTGGGCCTTGCCTGTTGGCTCCCAGGGAGGTGGGGGGCTGTTTACCGTACAATGTGATCCTCATTATTCAGGGGCTGATTATCCACTTCATGGAGTCCCTGGCTTTGTGCCTCTCCTCCTTTTCAAAATTTCTCCTGACTTTTGGGGATGCTGGTGCTTCCCGGATACCGAATGGTAGAAAGAAGGGAAAAGAGGATAAAAATAATTTTGCCCCACGTGAACAGTTTCCATACACTGTCTGATCAGGGAAAGGGAGCCAGCTGGGTGGTTAAGCTAGAACCTTGGGCCGGATGAGGGAGATTTCCTTCTCTGTTCTCTAAGCCTAGTGTGTTGGGTGGCTACTGACATCAGGTCTCCCTGGCAGAGTTACTGAGGAAGGTTCCAAATGGCAGTGCTCCTGAAGGGAAGACAGGGGGAGGGAGCAGCGGGCTGGGGGAATGTTGACTTCAGAGAGAGTCAGGCAAGGAAATGTACCCTGAAGAAATATCTGGGCTCTACTAGGTTTGGTCTACAGCTCCTCCTGTGTCCTCCGTGGGAAGAAAGCCCCATCCAGCTCCTGGGCCACCAAAAAACGATCAGACACTTTGTAATGAGGACTTAAGGGACTTCATTACAAATGCCCAGAGGGAAGAAGTAAAAATACAGACCTATGAGCTCCTTTGGTGAGGCCAAACCCCAAGAAAGCCATGGAAATGGCAAATGAACCTGTTAGTCCCCAAGAGAAAGTGAATGAACCATTGGGAGGAAAGTGGAGTGACTTCTCATGAAGTTAGTGGCAGAAGAGGGCTATGACTTAAAAAAAGAATTCTTGAATTAATGTTCCTTGAAAGGAACAACTCTTTTGTATTAACACACTTAGGCTTAGGGCTGATTAATATCATTACTCTGAATTGTAATCTCTTCATTAACTTCTCTCACTTTCCTTCATTAGTGTCCGCTTATATTTCTTAAGTTTGTACAATGTATGTGATAAAATGATGGCAATTATACTTTAAATTTGTAATTAGGATTCTTGAATCATTCAAACTACGCTTTTTGAAGACGTTTCTTCCCCACTCCAATGCACTTGTCCGTTCCTCTCATACTGCCACTTAATTCAACATTAAAGAGCTGTATTGCAATGAAAACAGAACAGGAAGTATATTTGTCTTAAATCTTAAAACTTGCTCTTGATGTTTCTTCTTGTTATCAATTTTAAGAAAACTCAAGGTTCATTTTTTTACTGTTGAGGTTGGCAGAAGACAAGATTTGTTGTAAACTAGAGTAACTGATCCCACACTGCCAAGATTTTGCAGGAAAAAAAATGTTTGACAATAATAGGAGTCTTTAAACTTCTTTGGTCCCAGTTGACTTTGGGATTCAAATAAAATTAATAGGGCTTCTTTCCAGCAAAGTCCACATAAACACAAAAGCACAGATGCCCTAAAGCCATGTTACTCTGGTTAGAGTCTACCACAGAAAAAGAAAAGAAAACAAAAAACAAACTATGATCTTCAGCTTCTTCCTTGGGAGATGAGCTTTAAGGAGGATTTTGAAGGTCTTTTCTTTATAACTGATGTAAAGAAATAAAAGACTGCCAAAAAAAAGTAGGACAAGAAGCACAAGTAGGACAAGAGTGGGGAGCTCCAAGGAAACAGAAGTGCAAAAAGTAAAACTCAAATTTATTGGGAAAAATGCAAAAGGAAGATCGTGGAAATCCCTTATGGTAACACCACGTGGGGGTCGATCCTGTTTTAACTGTACCAGCAACCATGGAGGGAGGACCGGGACAACGAGAGTCTGCAAAATCACTGTCTGGAAGCCATGCAGTGATGCCAGCAACAATTTGAAGCAAACACGTGAGAGGACAGCTGGGAGGAGAGAGTCTGAATTCAAAAGACCCCAGCAGGAGATGCTCTGGGACAGAATCAGACTTGACAGGCAGAGGCATTTACTTCTGCTGTCATCTCTCACCAGAAATCTCAGGGCGACATATTTAGTATGCTCTTGTGATGTCACAGTGTGTCAAAGGAAGAGCAGGCATATGTTTAAGCCACTACTGAGAACTTCACCAAAGACTGGTCAAGATGGCTCAAGGTTTCTTCTCTATTCCTAATCAAACTGCGCAGTTCTCCCGTGCTGTGGAATGGCTTGGTTAAATGCAATTCTATTAAGTATGCATTGGGAGTGCCTACTGTATTTAGATGAGCCATACCTTGGGGACTTGCCATGGCACTAGCCACTGGCTAGCAACCGCATGTATTTGAAGGGTTTTGGCAAAAACATGTCTTTACTCCTGAAACAGGTAGATTTCATTTGAAATTGATAGATTTGTACTGAAGAGTCTGTTACTTGATACTTCCTAAAATAACAGTGAAGGAACCAAGAGCTGCTAACAGCTATGCCTTGTCCAAGTACAGTGTGTTGCTATAGATTAAATTCACAGAACCATTACTGTGCGTTTTCAAAGACAATACTATTTCACATTTCCATAGGATTGATACTTGTCTTGATCAGACATAGAAGATTTTATGTGGCATTTACTCAAAGTGAATGATCAGAAATCTGGCCAATGAGGTGTTATGAATTTTTTCCTTGAGATCTCCCTTCTTTTCCAAACACATAGCACTAATATAGAAAATAGGAAATTAAAAATGTGGAAACACAACAACAAAATTAGAAAGACACTGTGCCTTGTTGAGGGTAACACTAGCTTCTGTAACTGACAAACATATGCAGATATGTTTTTGATTGCCCAATAAAGCAAAAAAAAAAAAAATAGAGTTGCTTTGGCCTCATCGGGATTCAGGCAAGGTCACACATCACATATGATTGTTAGACCTTATTTCTCACTCGTGTAAATTTCAACCGAATGTCCAGGGAGCTGCCTTCCATACAGTGACTCGGGGACCCAGGTTCTTTTGGTTTTGTGGCTTCTCTGTCTCTTAGGAGTCTTGCACCCCCAGCCAATGACCAGGACAACGTGGAACATGACGTGGGAGCTTTTTTGAGACAGGCCTAGAACTGTCATATATCATTTCTGCCCATATTTGTAGCCATAACTCAGTCATATGGCCACACCTAATTGCAAAGGATGTTCAAAATATAGTCTAGTTTTGTGCCCTGGAAATAGAGAAAACAGATTTTTAGTAGACACAAAATTTGTGCCTACCCAGTCAGCCATATTGATGGTCCAAACATCTCCATGGGGATACACATCTCCATAGACCAATGGCAGAATGAAAACACAAAACAGTAAGCAGGAAATAAAGTCACTGGGTGCTGCAGTGTAGGGTCACAAGCGTAAAGGTTGGCAAAAGGGTTTGGCTTCTGGAAGGCAAATGGTACTATTAATACTTTACTGGTTAAAATATTTTCAGTATTTGAAATATTTTCAAAACCAATTTTCAAATCAAATTGCTAACACCTTCGCACTTCAATACAGCTCTCTAAAAATATGGTTATTTTCTGAAAGACCCCAGTGTCCTCCTCACTCCCTGCAAAGTTTACAGTAACTTTTCTTGCATCACCCAATTCCAAGTTCATAATCATGATTGCCCAATAAAGAAAAAAAAAAAAAAAGAAAAGAAAAAATAAAGAAAGTAAGAAAAAGAAAAATTTACAGTTGTTTTGGCCTCATCAGGAATCAGGCAAGGTCATACATCACATTTGATTGTTAGACCTTTTAGGTCCCTTGTAACTTGGAGTAGTCTACCTTCTCTTTTTCTTTCCTGCAGAAACCAGGTTAGGTGTCTTATAGAATGTCTTAGACTCTGAATTTGGCTATTGACTTGCTGGTGTCATTTAACATGTTCCTCTATCTTCTCAAATTCCTGTAAATGGAAGTAATCTCTAGAATCTTCACGTTAAACTTTTAAAGACAGCTTTATTGAGCTCTCACTCACACACCATACAATGTACCCACTTAAGATGTACAATTCAATCATTTTTAGCATATCCACACTGATGCATCCATCACAACAATTAATGTGAAATCTTTCATCACCCCCAAAAGAAACGCCATACCCATTAGCAATCACTCCCCATCCCCACCCCTCATCCCAGCTCTTTCTGGTTCTATGGATTTGTCTATTCTGGACATTTCCGTATAAATGGGATCATAACTTATGTCATTATTTGTGACTGGCCTCTTTGACTTAGCTTCAAGATTCTTGTCCTTCAAGATTCTATTGGTGCTTTCAAGATTCATCCATCTTGTGGCCTGAGTCTGTATTTCATTCCTTTTTATGGCCAAATAATATTCTGTTGTATGGCTAGACCACACTCTCTTTTTTAAAGATTTTATTTTTAAGTAATCTCTACACCCAACGTAGGGCTCTAATTCACAACCCTGAAATCAAGAGTGGCACATTCCACTAGCTGAGCTGGGCAGGCATGCCCATGTTTTCCTTATTCATTCATCAGCTGACAAATATTGGGATGTTTCCCGCACATAAATGCTCATTTTTATATGTATGAGCTACTTTAAAAACTTGCTTCTATTATGGAATATTTCAAACATATGCAAAAGTAGAGAAAATAATATAAGGAATTCCTTGTAGTTAGCACCCAGCTCAACAACTGTCATTAGTTATCTTTTTTCTTGATATCACTGTCCATTTCCCCAACCACTCATAAATATTTTGAAGCTGATCCCAGACATCACATGATTTCACCTAAAAATATTTCAATATGTAGCTCTAAAGACCAAGACCCTCCTCATCAACATGATTACATTATGTTTACGTTATGAAGACATGATTGTCATATCCTGAAAACTCCAATTATAATTTCCCAGTATCACCAGTGTTCCTGTTTTCCCGACTGTCTCTAAAGATTCTGATTTCTGTTTGGTTTGTTTTATAGCTTGTCTAAAATAGGATCCCAAAAGGTCTATCTATTATTGGTTAATAATTTCTCTTTTTTAAAATTTTATTTTTAAGCAATCTCTACACCCAAGGTGGGACTCAAACCCACAACTCCAAGATCAGGAGTCTCATGCTCCATGACTGAGCCAGCCAGGCGCCCCTCACTGCTTAATAATTTCAGAAGTCTTTTTTTTTTTTTTTAAGATTTTATTTATTTATCTGAGAGAGAGAGAGAGAGAGGGAATGAGAAAGAGAAAGCTTGAGAGGAGAGAGGTCAGTGGGAGAAGCAGACTCCCCATTGAGCAGGGAGCCTGATGTGGGACTTGATCCCAGGACTCCAGGGTCATGACCTGAGCTGAAGGCCGTTGATTAACCAACCGAGTCACCCAGGAACCCCTCAGAAGTTTTTCTTTTTAAATGTAAGGCTTTCCTTCTGAACACCTCTTCTGTTATTGTTGTTTAAAATAACAACAACTGGGCCCTTGGGTCCTTCATTTCCCCTAGTTTGGATTGCACTTGCAAGATGTCACTTAACATGTCCCTCTGCCCTCCGTATTGACCAGATTCTGGTCTGGATTTATCAGCAGGACTAATATATAGGTAATGTGGATCCTCCCGCTGAGAGGCAGGCAGGTGATGGCCCTTGTAGGATGCGATTGGCCATGGCTGATCACTGCCTAAAGACGCTAATTCATTAGAACTTTCAAACTGTGATATTTCTATTATTCCTTCTTCATTTCTTAGCTAGATTACTTCTGTGAAAAGAAACTTTCTCTTGTTAAATACCTGGTTACACCGAGGTACAGCTCCTGTAGAAAAGTCAAGAAAAAAGGCTTGACTTTCTTTCCATTGATCAGCTTTCCAAACAGTGCATGTTTTCTCTATAGCCTTTAAAGAACATCAGTGTGTCACTGTTTGGTATTTTTAGGAACCAGTGGATTTCGACACATTATGTGTGTCTAAATAAACACACCTACGTGTTTACATCTGTTTGAATTATCATTCTTATTTTTGCTCAGATTTGTCCCTCTTTGCCCCAAAGAGCTTCCGGATCCTTTTGATGCAAGCTCAACAGGTTTTGATATATTTCTTGCTATTTGGTGTGAGATGTTCTAGGCTCATATTGTACATTTCCAGGGCCAGACCTGGAATGGGTCATTTCTTTAAGATGTCTCTCCCCGTACTTTTTTAAAGCAGGAAATAATATCTAGAAAACATGATCTAAATATGCCTTTTGGAGCCTAATATGGATACACACTCCTGGGGGTTTAATTAAATATTTCATGTGACAAAAGAGAAAACATTTATTTTGAATTTGGCCAACTTACACTGTGAATCTCAGTTTTCTCATTTATAAAATTCAGACTATGCTAATCATTACTCACAAGTTTACGGCACTGATTAAATAAGCCGATTCATGTAAATCACTAGAATTGTGCCTGTGGTAGTGAACACCTAATAAATGTTAATTATGATTTAACATCTAGCACTCATTTAATATTCAGAGTTCAATATATGGTGATGTAGTTCAAGATCAAAATATTATTCTTTTACAACTCAGAGCTCCTCTTGATTATCTATCCCGACACCCTAAATTTCCCTGACCTGATTTGAGCATTCACACTCTCGTGCAGCAGGGTTCAATTAAGGAAGCCAGGAGAAAGAGCTACCAGCTCCAAAGTTATTTTTTGCTTCTTGGAAGGGCCATCTGCTGCCATGACCCATTTTACAGCATGCAAATTCATCAGCTGAGTGCAATTTCCCTTCAATCAGTGGCCCAGTAAATATAATTACATTGCTAATTTTAAATTTCCAAATGGTCATCTCAGGTTAAAGAATGCCCATTCATCAGTCAAAATTCTGCAATTAATTGAGAAAACAGAGGGTCTGCATGCCAGGAATTTGACAGGAAAGTGGGAAACAAGTTTGTTTTCCTTTACCTATTAAGCCACTGGCACACAACAAGCAGAAATATTCCCGTATCTTTCCCTTTTTCTTTTTTTTTTCCTTTCCTTTCCTTTCTTTTTTTTTTTTTTTTTTTTTTGCATTGGAAAGAGCAACTAGACACTGCAGTAAGTGGTTAAGGAAGATTACCTTTGCAGACCTGGTCCTTTAAGACTGGACTGATCTCATTAAAAGGAAAGGATCTATACTTGAGTAAACTTTATGTGAGGTCCACAGAAAGCATAAATTAATTTGTGACAACTAAATGTTTTCAAATAACAGAATAATGTATTGGTTCCCTAGAGCTGCTAATGAGTACCAAGGTATTGTCGGACTGTAAAACACACCAAAAATTGCTTTGCAGGACATTGTTAAAACAATCGATGAAATTGTCCTCAGATTGTAGATTGAAGTATGATGTCAATGTTAAATTTCCTGAACTTGATAACTGTTTTGTTCTTAGAAAATACACATTCAGTGAAAGAAAAAGGACGTGATGCCTGCAAAGTAGTTTCAAGTGATTGAGAAAAAAATGTGGATAAGGAAGATGTGGTCCATATACACTATGGAGTATTATGCCTCCATCAGAAAGGATGAATACCCAACTTTCGTAGCAACATGGAAGGGACTGGAAGAGATTATGCTGAGTGAAATAAGTCAAGCAGAGAGAGTCAATTATCATATGGTTTCACTTATTTGTGGAGCATAACAAATAACACGGAGGACATGGGGAGATGGAGAAAAGAAGGGAGTTGAGGGAAATTGGGGGGGAGATGAACCATGAGAGACTATGGACTCTGAAAAACAACCTGAGGGTTTTGAAGCGGCGGGGGTGGGGTGGGAGGTTGGGGGAGCCTGGTGGTGGGTATTAAGGAGGGCACACATTGCATGGAGCACTGGGTGTGGTGTAAAACTATGAATTCTGTTACGCTGAAAAGAAATTAATAAAAAAATGTGTGTTTGCGTGTGCACATGCGTGCAGAGATAGCACACGGGCACACAAGTGCTCAAATGTGGCAAAAATTGGTGAAAACAGGTGAATTTGGGTAAAAGGTACAGGGAAGTTCTTTATATTATTATTGAGATTCTTCTGTAAGCTTAAAATTTTTCAAAATAAAATGTGCTAAAAAATAATTTTTAAAAATTTGTAAATAACTTCAAAAGCCCAGACCAAAGAGACAAGTACATTAGAGGCCACTCAAAAGTCAAATTTATTATTAACCTATAGAGAAGTGGACTAACCTATAGAGAAGCATGAACATTTGGAGGTAATTATTGGAGCTAATCATTAAGAAAAACCAACAATGGAAGCCTTGAATCTCATGATACTTGGAATACTAATGCTTATACTAATACCAATATGAGTCAGAATATGAATACTGATACTAGCATCACCTTGGCTTTTAGAAGGAGTTAGGAGAGCTGGCCCAGTGGGAAGTCCTGTTTGAAAAGCCTGCTGAAATGTCAGCCTTAGTATCTGAAGGCAATGTAGCAAGTCTTCCCCTTACTATAGGTCCCAAAGTCAGCTGTTGAAGAGTCTTGATCTTCTCCATTTGTCAGAAGAAGGCTCTCCTTTTTACCTAGTATTCTAATCCTCATTGCTCTACATACAAATATCTGCTTTGAATTAAAAAAGAAAACCCACATGCTAACAACCAAGCCTTTCCTCAGATGCTCTCCTTTCTCTAACGAATGCAGGTGAAAGCACCGCTCTCCTTACTGGTTCTTGTCTTTTTAGATTTAACTCTTGTTAAGTGTGGAAGGTTGTCTCTGAGTCCTTCAGGGAGAACTGGTTGTTTCCTATTCCTCTAACTTAGGAAGTGACCATGGTATAGAAGACTACGTTTTGTACATTTTTTATATGGCGTGCTCTCCCCGAAGGCTGGGTTCCTAGAGGGAAGGTGACTTAGCTTCCGCATCTCTTTATACTACCCCAACAGCCCTGGCATGTTGTAGGCTGTCAACAGTCACTGAAGGGATGAATGAACGAATGAGCAGATCAGCAGACAGGATCTGAGCTCGACCCGATGTAATGAAAAGAAACAAAAAGTCAATATAACTAGGATTTACTTATCTGACATATCTGAAATTTGAACCAAGAGCGCTGATAGAGGCACAATTATTTACCAGTGGGTCAGCTTCCACGTTAGTGATAAGATGACACGTTCTCAGAAGGGAGATACTATGGAAATACATCTGGAACACATAGGTACCGAGTACCATTTCTGCCCCGAGGGCATTTCCCCCAAATGTTCCCAGTGAGCGTGACTTCCCAGTGAAGTTTAGACGGAGGAGTTTTCATGCCTCAGAAAACCAGAGCCAGTTGAGTCTTCTTGGAATTCAGTTCCATGCAGGGCCCCTGGGTGGCTCAGTTGGTGAAGCATCTGACTTGATTTTGGCTCAGGTCATGATCTCAGGTGGTGAGATCAAGCCCCACATCAGGCTCTGCTTTGAACATGGAACCTGGTTAAGATTCTCTCTCTCTCTCTCCCTCTGCTCCTTACCCCCTACCCCTGTCCCCAAACCTGGCTCTCCCACATGCTCTTCCTCTCTCTCAAAACAAAAAACACAAGCAAAAAAAAAAAAAAAATCAGTTCTGTGAAAAGTCCTCATGGAAGATAGTGCCATGTCAGGATTACCAATTTAGAGAGTATAAATAGCCCCACTGGGGTTGAAGGTCGGTTGAGTAAATCACCTAGACTTTCTGGCCCTCAGTTTTCACACTTATAACCATAGCAAGACCTATATATATCGGTCAGGGTTTAGTTGCTGAAAGAATCAATGCTAGCTTATTTACACAGGAAGAAATAATTAGTGGTTTACCGATTTATTGAGAGGCTCCAAGGAGCAGACTCCCCAAAGCCACAGCTCCTAACCAAGTCCAAGGGAGCCACCGCCCCTTCCTGGGTCAGGAAGCCCCGAGCTCCTGAGCTACCTCTCATCATGACCCAGGAGACCTTAGAATTAGGAAGCCACCCAAGGTTGCTCTCTCTCATCATGCTTGCTGTCATCAGTACCAGTAAAATGAATGCCCCACGCCCTGCTGGATACAAGGACTCTGCTGATGATGCCAGGGAAAAGCACCTGCCTCTTTTGTCCTAACTTTTTGTTCCTGCTTTGGTTACTGTCTACTTTACAAAAAATGCAGTTCTCTTCCCTGTCCTTTTCTTATTCAATATTATCTCATGAAAATCTTAAAGTCTCTTGGTATAATACTAATTCATTCAGTTTAGTGACTGCATACTATCTACAATGCGGGTAAATAATAATTCACTTACCATCATTCTACTGATTGCTTTATTGATAGCTTTTCTCTAATAACAATGCATTAAAAATCCTATGCATGTGACTGTTTTGAGAAACAATAGTTTGCTGCACAAATTGGAGGTATACAGCTCAATGAATTCTTTAAAAAACTAACATATCCACATAATCGGGACGCGGGTCAAGAAACAGAACATTACCAGCTCCCCAAAAGCATTCATTATGTCTTCTTCTGGTCATTAAGAGCTACCCTCCTGATTTCTCTGAATTTTGTATGATTTTTGACTGCATATAAATGGAATTATGCATTTGTGTTCTATCATGCCTGGCTTCTCTTGTGAGATTTATCCACATTGATGTCTGGAGTTATAACGTGTTCATTCTTATTTTGCACAGTGTATTTCTTCATTCTATGCCTCGTGAATGTTTGGGCAGCTTCTAGTTTGGGGTTCATATCAATGGTGCTGCCGACAATTTTCTTCTACGTTTCTTCTTGTGACCATATTACACGTTTTAGTTGATATAGTATTGCTACATCACAAGGTGTACATATGTTCACATTAAAAGACTCTGGCAAACAGGTTTTCAAGGTGCTATTACCAATTTACACATCTTCCAGGAGTGTACAGTAGTTTTGATTATTCCACACTCTTGCCAAAAATTGGCTTTTTTTTTTGTACAAAAGTTTATTCTTTCTTTTTTTTTTTTTTAAAGATTTTATTTATTTGGGAGAGAGACTGAGTGAGAGAGAGAGAGCGCATGAGTGGGGAAGGGAGAGGGAGAAGCTGAGCAGGCAGCCCAATGCTGGGTTCAGTCCTAGGACCTGATATCATGACCTGAGCTGAAGACAGACGCTTAACTGCCTGAGTCACCCAGGTGCCCCAAGTTTGCTATTTCTATGGGGTAGATTGTCAGGAGTGGGATTCTTGAGGCAAGATGTATATGTATTTTTAATTTTAACAGATGTGGTCAGCTTGTTTTCCAAAAAGTCTGTTTGATTGCACATTTTCACCAGGAATATAAAGGAACACTCTTCCCCTTACATCTCTACAAACAAAAAAATATGATTTCTCTTTAAGTTTTGCTGTTCTTCTGGGTGTAGAAAATACAACACTGTTATTTTAATTTGCATTCTCTACTATTAGTCTTCCGTAAATGGTCTTTTTGAAAGGGGGTAGGTTATGGAATCTGTGACTTGTAAGAAAAGATTAATGGAATGACGTTAGCTTAGAGAAGCAAAAGCCTACTGGGAATTGTATTAGCTGTCTTGGAATATTTGGATGCTCATGTTCTCAGGCATTTCATGTCCTCTATGTATCTTTTGAGGGCAGAAATGGGAATCAATGAGTGGAAGTTTTAAGGTGTCACATTTTAAGTTAAACTAAGAAACCAATAGTCTTGGGGAGCTTGGGTGGCTCAGTTGGGTAAGGTCAGGCTCTTGGTTGCAGCTCAGGTCGTGATCTCAGGGTCGTGAGATCAGCCCCACTGGGGCTGCTCAATGCACAGTCTTGCTTGCGCTTCTTCCCCCCTTCTTCCCCCCCACCCGTTCCTCCTCCAACTTGCATGCATGCTCTCTCTCTTTCAAATAAATAAATAAAATCTTAAAAAGAAGAAAAACACCAATAGTGGTATCCCATTAAAAACAAACAAGTTTCCTTGGAGGCTATAAATTCTCTGTCCTACATGTGTTGGCCAAGAGGCTGCCTGCTAACACGTTGGGGCGGGGGGTGGTAAGTGCCGGAGGGGATTCTGACTTGGATAAGTGTTCCAAAACCAGGCTATGCCTAAGGATCAATCTAAAAACATTTTAATTCAGATTCCAGGCATCTTGCCTTGCCATTTTTAGAAGAAGGCCTAGGGGAGGGCCTAAGAATCTGTATTTTTAAAACACTCACCAAGTGATTCTGATGTAGCCTGCATATAGGCCAAGAGTTGAAAAATGCTGAAGTAGACAATGTCTAGAATCTCTTTGAATTTTGAAATGATAGATTCTATTAGCTGTTATGTTGGCGATGTTATTTAATACAAAATGTAGCTAGAATCAGATAATAAAGGGTTGTCAACAACCCCATCCACAACCCCCCTACACCTCGTGAATGTTTGGGCAGTTCTTTGCCTCTCCGAGACTAGGACCTACCTAAGGAAACATGAGAAATAGATTTTCCTCCTTCAAATGAATGTGTCTTAACTATAGTCCTCAGACAAATGAAACTCCTTGCAAAATTATGAGTTACAGGTTAATAATTTGCAGACAAAGCCTCTTTGGAATTCTGCATTTGAGTGTGGGGGCTTGGGGCTCATGACCTCCGAAGTTAATTCTATAAGGAGACAAATAAATTCCCTATTTAAAATGAGCCATCGATAAAGAGAACGAGCTTTGGGTCGAACTCGATGTCCACCTCAATCTCTTTATCTCTAAAGTGGGGACGACAATCTGACAAGAGCGACTTTGAGGGGATTTCCCCTCGGGATTAAATGAGATTGCCCAGAAAGTGACTACCACGGGCACTTGGCACAAAGAAAATACTTAACTATTAATTTCCTTGCATTCTTTCCCTCACGGACCCAGGACTCTATTTTTAACATAAGCCTGTTTTCTTCTTTCTATTAGGCAGGAAGTCAGAAAGAAAGTTTGATCTTGATATGGTGGTTGAAAAATATTACAGGTCATTGCTGGCGGGGGAGGGCTTGGGGGATGGTACAATACATGAAAGGGATTAAGAGCTACTAACTTCCAGTTATAAAATAAGTCAGTCACAGGGTGTAAAGTACAGTATATGGAATATTGTCGATAATACTGTAATAATTTCGTGTGGTAACAGATGGTAACTAGACTGATCATGATGATCATTTTGTAATGCATGTAAACATCCAATCTCTATGGTGCGTACCTGAAACTAATATAATATTGTATGTCAACTATACTTCGGTAAAAAATATTATAAGCATTTTGATATATTTGGCTCCTTCTTTGATAACTATTGAAGGTACATACTGTTTTAGCTCTGGATGTTGACCAAACATTTCAAGGATATTTAAAGGAAAGTATTTATATTCAAGGAAGAGAAATATTTGGTCGTAATAGGGACACTTCAAAGGTCACGAAAGGAAGGCTATTTTCAGAGTATTTTCATCTGTTCTGAAAAGATTGAATAAATTAGCCTTTTCTTTACCTTTCAATTAGGTATTTTGGGTTTCAGCCATTTCCTCAAGTGTAATATTCAGTTAGTGTTAAGCTAACTGAATATTTCTTCTACTAAACAAGACACTGAAGGCTTGACTTGCCCTGGTGCCCCCTAATAGCATTGGAATTTGGAACTTGGTCACTGAGTCTCAGATTGTAGTAAGGGGCAGTTATCTCTTTGGGTAGGAGGAGACACCTAGAATTTTTCCCTTGGATCAGTGAGCAGATAGGTAAGTCGGACTCAGTTTTAATCAGGTTGCCAGAGACAGGGGATCTGTCTTACTTGTTTTTGTGAAATAAATACTAAATCCATCATTGGTTCTCAATAAATGCACCTCAGATAAATGAATGAGTGAAATAAGAACTAGGAGCTAAGAATTGGAAACAACAAAGACTGAAGAGGAAAAGCTAGAAAAGCAGTACAAATCAGTCTGGTTTTAGGCAGATGGAAAACCAGAAGACCCACACAGTTTCCTTATATCATGGTCCAATACATATTTTGGGTAATTAATGGAGAAAATATCCCTGGAATTCTTTTTGCAAGAACACTGTATAGGTCTAGAAGAATACTTTAAGAAGCCCTTTGAGGTCATAGGTGAGACCCCCCAACAGGACACAGCATAAACAGTTGTCCGTATAAGGCAAGGGAGGACAGATGGATTTATGACTCCAGAATGGTGATGGGGTGAGAGGAGCCTGAATTTGCCAGAACTCCCATGTGCTGTAATGTGAATGAATTCTACAAAAGAGTCAGAGGTGCTTGGTACTGTTGAATTTCATGTCGACAAAACAAGAGAAGAGGCAGCTTGGCAAACAATTGCACCCAGAGGAAGCAGGCCTGGAGCTGAGAGCATTGAGGCCAAGAAGTGCAGAAGGAAATGAAATGCAAGAATTTGCAGAAGTTATGAGGAGAGTTTTGGATTATCTCAGGCCTTAGAATTAGGGTTTAGACAAGCTTATCAGATCCAGGGAGACTTGTGGCATCTTTGTTGTTGTTGTTGTTTTAAGAGTTATTTATTTATTTTAGAGAGTGAGAGAGCATGTGGGGAGGAACACAGAGGGTATCAAGCAGACTCCGTGCTGAACATAGAGCCCGACGTGGGGCTCGATCTCATGATCCCAAGATCGTGACCTGAGTGGAAATCAAGAGTCAGATAGTTAACAGGCTGTGCCCCCATGTGCCCCCAGAGACTGGTGGACACTTACGTGAGTAGTTTCCAAGAAATTACATCCTTGGAGGAAAGCTGATTGGCCCTTCTATGGCTGAGTCTTTCCCTGGGTCAGACATTGCTGCTTAGTTTATCACATTAACATCCACTGACAACTTGAGATCCTTTGTGTTCCTGAGACTATAGCAGGCAAGGGAGATTCAAATAGTTATAATAATAATATGCATTATTATTAATACATATTCACCAGATGTATGCACGCACACATACACGTGCAATTTTTTTCTCTAGGAGCTTACAATCTAGTAGGATGGATAAGGCAAGCTTACTAACATCAGTGCAGAGAAAAATCTTTGTATCCTGAGATACAAAAGCTCAGCACAGGCTCACAAGAAGGAGTCCCTTCAGAACCCATGAAGCTGCTTCTGAGTGAGCTGGCCTGTGAAGCATGAGTCGGGTTTCAATAGGCAGCCATTTGAGGTGAGGGCACGTCAAGTGTTTGGGATGGCGAGAGGAAAGTGATGGAGATGAGAAGAGATGCATCGTTTCAGGTGAAAGCAGGGAAGATCTGTTCTGCTGAGCAGAAGGCACTTCCTTCTGGTTCTTGAGCCCAGGCATCTGGCCATGAAACTATCCATTTCTCAGACGAGCCCAACTGTGTTTATTGACAAACTATGACCAACAGGTAATTGTGGATGAGCTTATAATTCAGTCTGTGACTGAGATAGACCTAGTGCTTTTAGGCAGGTTTATTTCACTGGTCCTTAAGTGAAGCTTGAAGTTCATTTTAGGATTGTTACCTCTGGAGTTAAGGGGGAGTATTCTCTGAGCTATTGCCCACCTCCCCAAAAGTACCTACTGAGCTTATATAATATCAGCTGGGTTCTACCCAATAAAGGCCACCATTCATTCACTCATTCATCAAATATTTATTGAGTTTATTTATTGGGTCTGAATGTTCTTACATTAGCTAGAGGGCTGTGCATTAATGTTAGTTCCCAGTTAATACAGAGAGCTAAAGGGATTACCACACCCAACAAAATGCCCTAGATCTTTTGGGTTTAATTTGTCTCTGTCCTTGAGTTTCCAGATATCCTAAGATTATTAGTGTAAGGACACTCTTTCCCCTTCTCCAAAATATACAAATATGTCAGCCTCACAGAAACTGTCATTGCTTCCACCAAGCAAAAGGAAAGCATTTTTTTTTAACTACTGCAAAATTCTGCTGGAGTAAGTCAGCAGAGTATCAAAGTAGGTCTCCCATCTGATCTTTCTGCCATCTGCACCAAATGAGCAGTTGTTTCTATGGGCTTTGTGATGGTGCCAGGATTCAATACATGTTGCCAAAGGCCCGGAATCAAGCTGGCAGGTTGAGGCCAGTAGCTTATTCCTCTGCGGGGAGATGTCACTGCCTACTTCACACTTTTGGCTAGAGTGCTCAGTTTCCTACCCCAGACCTTTGATTACTAAAGTCCTGTCCTTGGAAAGCCGGGAATTGAGCCGGGAATTGAGCTTTGTTTGTTTCCTAGCAAGTTGATGTTCTGGACTGAGTAGTGACATCTGCTCCAAGTCCATACTGCTGGAAATCAGCTTTTGTTTTATGAACTCAGATGGTCTGCATGTCTGGAAATGATTCCACCCAAAACCAAAATGAACGGCCTACGTGGCAATGCATGCTCTGCTTTCAAAGCCTCATTATTTTCAAGCATTTCCCCAAGATCCCTTTGATGTAGCTCTTCTCGGAAAGCCTTTGGTTGTGCAGAAACATAAGCTTCAGGAAGTAAAATGAAAAAATTTTCAACTTGCTGAATTGAAGATGTAATTTTTTCATTAGTTCCAATATGGTTCCTTCTCATTGTTATAAGGTTGACCCTGACATTCCTATTTGTCAGGTTTGGGCATTATATTCCTTGGATTTCCAAATGCTTTCTCCACCCCCACTGTACCCTTTTGGGCATCTTTTCTGAAAGACATTTACTTGATCTTAAGCTTCATCATGGCAGGATTTTGTTGCATGAATAAATGTTGCCCAAGCGTGAATCAGCCATCATTTTAAAATATTTCAATTCAATTTATTTTACCTCGATTCAATTCCATTTTAATTTTTATAAATCAGTAAGAATGGGAAGCTGGAGAGAGTGACTCTACTTTTCTTGGACTCCCCGGGGGGTCAAGACTTATTAGAAAGTTCTGACAGAGGAGCAATTTTGGGTCCTTATTACTGGCCAAGCATCTAGCCTCTGGGTTACAGGGAAGATAGGACAGACTTCAAGCTGAGGACATTTCATTCTAAATCATTTTTCCAACTTAAAGCATTTGTAACTATTCCTGGTTTCTCTGATGGGACCTGAAAAGAGAGGCTGATCTTTTAGAACGGACAGTTAAATACTGAAGATGGAAAACCGATCAGGAAATCCAGTCTTCTCAGTGGTACAGAAACACAAGGACACAGATGGCAGTCTATCCAGACATGTCTCCCCCTTTCCAGTGACATTACAGTCCCCTATAAATTTAAGACTGGGCTATTTCACTAATGTGAGGTTAGCATAGGTACAAACAAACATCATTAAAAGTCCACAGGAAAGTGAAATCTTCATGAACACATAACTCCAGAAAGGGGGAGGGTTGGGAGAGCTATATTCAGTGATAATTGTGACAGGACCAGAGTCATGAGACAATGTCCCCAGTCAAATGACACTCTGGATGTCCCTGCTTCTCTCACTTAACAATGTATGTCTTTGTTTCTGCAAAAATAAACAGCATTTCTGCCTGCGTGATTTAAAGGATTATGTGGGGACTGGTGCAGTTTGAAGTACCATAACAGTACAAAATAAAGCACAAAATTCCTTAGAGCTGGCTCTCCCACAGAGCCCAGGAGTCTGACGCTTCATGTTTGCCTACCAATACCAGCCGTGGTTATAATTAGTTATAATAATCCTGACCACCAAACACCATCATCATAGAAGAGCAAACTTTCCATTTGAAACTCTAGAGAAATACTAACTCCTTGTGTAATAAAATCCAAGGTACTCTTACAGAATTTTTATTTCTTCTTCCTCCTACCCTCAAATCTACCAAAAAAAAAAAAAAAATCAAGTCTCTCAGGCATTTCTGTTCAGAACAACTTCACTAGACCGAAGTCCCTAATTTCTTTTTTTGTTTTATTTTAAACATTTTTATTTATTTATTTGACAGAGAGATAGAGAAAGAGAGCACAAGGTCAGAGTGGTAGGCAGAGAGAGAGGGAGAAGGAGGTTCCCTGTTGAGCAGGGAGTCCGATGTGGGGCTCGATCCCAGGACCCTGAGGTCATGACCTGAGCTGAAGGCAGCTGCTTAACTTATTGAGCCACCCACATGCCCCAAAACCCCTCATTTCTTAACAAAAACACAGCCCGGATAGTTCTTTAAACATGGAAGGGGTTTTTTCTAGGTTAGCTGTGCATCTTGAGATTGGCACTGGATTCTTCAGGCCCTACTGTCTCCTACCTTCTCCTTTTCTGATTCCACTCACAGATCACAAAATTGCCTTTGAGTCAAATAACCCACCCTCAGTCCAAGTTATCATGACTTGTCTTGGCCTTTCCATGGTTGAGGAGATATCTCTGAAAATCTCTCTTTGCAGAACTCTGCTATAATTCTTTTGTCCTAGTCTATGCTTAGAACCATGAAGGGTGATTCAAGACATCTTCACCCTCCCATGATACCAACTCGGTCAATGTGATTCCTAACCAACAGAGATTCACTTGACACTCTCTGACACCCATATGATACTCCCTTTCCCCCAACCCTGTTATCCGGATATAACTGAAAGAGGTTTCTTGTGGTCATAAAATATGTCCAAATCTCTCCCATTACGTTTTCCTTGCCAGTCCTATTTTGATTAATTTGAAAGAGATGCCTCAAATCTACTGTTTCTTTCAGCTCTTGTTTCTAAAGAATACTAATTCTTTCCATGGGCAACTCTTGTTGCTTTCATCTAAGGAGGTCTGAATGGTTTCCCTGTAAATTAAAGAAGGATGCTGAGCTCCCATCTGAGTACCCCAGACCCCAGGCAGTTAATTACTAGCAGAATGTCTCAGTGAACTACATTGTCCTCGCATTTCAAAGAAGTGCATTGGGTTGAAGGCAATTTTCTTGAGTGGAAACATGAATGCTCTAAGATCCCTAGAGTCAACTCTGCCCCTGGCATTGCTATAAAAGGAGAGAGCTTCTAACCACGGAAGACCATCCAATAACCCACATAGTCCCAGGCACAAAAGGGGATAAACCTGGCGGAAGTCCACACTTTCCGGTTACATGCAATGCAAACCATCTGTAGGCAGTTTATTTTGAAATCATCCAATTGGGAAAAGAACTTGTTCTTAAAGACTACTTGTTAATTTTGCTCACTGACCTCAAATGACATTGAATGTGGAGCACTCATTTCATTAAACCACACACAGGTACCTGTAAGACACCATGAGGTATGTGTGCCCTCTCCTTTCTCACTCTCTGCATAACCTATGAACATAGCTACACTCAGCTCTGCTCACAGTAGACTATTCTGGGCAAGAAGTTGGACCACTAGCTGGCACTGTAATGGTCCTCTGATGTCCATTTTTTTAAATAAAACATTTTATAGTAATAACAGTCTATTTTAAGCTGATAACTTGAATTCAAATGTATACAAAAACTCTACATTTATACACTTCCTCCCCCATTTTATGGCTTTGATATCACAGTTTTTACATTTTTATGTGGTGTATCCATTAACAAATTATTGTAGTTATAGTTATTTTTTAATACTTTTGTCTTTTAACCTTTGCACTAGATTTGTAAGTGATTTACCCACCACCATTACAACATCAGAAGATTCTGAATTTAATGATATATTTACTCCTCCCCCAGTTTTATTGAGATATAATTGACATACAGTATATGTTTACTTTTACTAATGAGATTTATATTTTTATATATTTTCCTGTTAAGATTAGCATCTTTTTGTCTCAATTTGAGGAACTCCCTTTAAGATTTCTTGTCAGGCTGCTCTAATGCTGAAAAACTTCAGATTGCTTGTCTCTCTCTCCTTCAATTTTGAAAGACAGCTTTGCTGGATAGAGTACTCTTGGTTGGTGATTTTTTTCTTTCAGCACTTTGAATATATCATGGCACTCACTCTCTTCTGGCTTGGAAAGTTTCTGTTGAAAAGTCTGCTATTTTTAGGGGCGTACCCATATAGATAACAAGCTTTTGACAATTTAGTCTTAAGTCTTAGTGTGGGTCTCTTAGGATTCATTTTATGAATCTCCTCTGATCTTCCTGGATTTGGATATCTGTTTCTTTCCCCAGGTTAGGGAAATTTTCAACTACTATGACTTTGAATAAGCTTTGTCTCTTTCTCTCTTCTCCTTTGGAACCCCATTAATGTAGATATTCATCCAGTTGATGCTATCTCATAAGTCTCTTTTGCTGTCTTCACGCTTTCCCCCCCTTCTTTGAGTAGATGAATTCCACTGCCCTGTCTTCAAGTTCATGGATCCTTTCTTTGCTTGATCTAGTTTGCTGTTGAACCTCTCTACTGAATTTTTCAATACATTAGCTCCATGATATCTGTTAGGTACATTTTAAAAAATCATTTTATTTTATTTTTCATCATGATAAGTATACTCCTTAACCCCCATCCCCTATTTCACTCATCCCTCCACCAACATTCCCTCATAACCATGAGTTTGTTCTCTATAGTTAAGAGTCTGTTTCTTGATTTGTTTCTCTCTCTTTTTTTCTTTTCTCATTTTTTCTTAAATTCCACATGTGAGTGTGTCAGTGAGTGGTATTTGTCTTTCTCTGACTGGCTTATTTTGCTTAACATTTGGTACATTTTAATATTTCCTATCTCTTTGTTCAAATATCATGTTGTCCATGCATTTACTATGAATCTTGGTGACCATCTTTATGATTATTATTTTGAATTCTCTATCACTCTTCTCTGTTTCATTAAGGTCTATTCTGGAGTTCTGCCATGTTCTTTTGTTTGGAACACATGCCTCTGTTTCTTCATTGTCTTTAACTCTCCACTGGTTTCTGTGCATTAGATAAAACAGTCACCTCTTCTAGTCCTGATAGATTGGTTTTGTGTAGAAAATGAACCCTGGTGATCAGCCTGGTTTGAGCTCTTGGTCGTGTCTCACACCTTTGTGATTGCAATTATTCAAACTACCTTTTTGTTCATGGTACTTCCCAAAAGTTGAGGGTGTGCCAAGACCCATTGGTGTCCTGAAGGGACAACATAGTAGTGAGCATCTGTATGCAGAATTATTGGAACCCAAGCCCACAAACCACAGCTAGGGAAGTATGTAGCCAGGCCCCTTCCAGGGAGAAACTGGGAGATGGGCATTTTTGCCTCTTCTCTCTGCACTTGTCCAAGGTTTATAGCCATTGGGGAGAGGAGTTCCTCTTGTGCCCATTAATAAAAGCTTGTTTATTTGCTACAGTCCTGAAAGACTCATGAATGCAAGCTCCATTGACCATCAGAACCAGGCAATCCAGGGGCTCATCCTTTGGCCAACAGCTGTAAAGGCTGGGGAAGCTTTGTGCACAAGCTCCTTCCAGGGAGATACTGACAAATTGGAGTATCTGCAGATTAGAGTGAGAGAGAGAGAGTACAGGAGAGGCTTCCCTAGTCTCTAGAGAAGATCCTGATGGTCATTTATTAAGTATTTATGGACTGGTGAAATTTCCTACAGCCTAAAGAAAGTTTTGCTCCATGAGCCACAGGTTCTAAAGCCTAAATACAGAAAGGAATCAATTCCAGAACCTCTATCAGAGGATTTATCTCAGGGGTATCTGGCTGGCTCTGTTTGAAGAGTGTGCAACTCTTGATCTTGGGGTTGTGAGTTCAAGCCTCATGTTGGGTGTAGAGATTACTATAAATAAATAAATAAATAAATAAACAAACAAATAAAATTTAAAGAAGAAGAAGGTCTATCTGACAGTGGGAAGAGCCTTGGTATTCAATGGCTCAGAACCAAATTTTTGCCAATGACCCACAGACAGGAAAGCCACTGAAACCCAGAGTAAACCTGAGGCATCTTCAGAGTCACCAGCAATCTTAGTTAAGAATAGTGTCTGTGCACATGCAAAATGGACTGAAACCCTGAGTCAGAGACAAAGGCTAAATCAGAAATGACATTCTCTTAAACTAGCTCACAGAAGAAAGTTCTTTCTTTTGTTTTTTTATTCTGTTCCTTCCTCAATGTCTCAGATGGGAGGTTTCTGTTCTGTTCCCTAAGTATTAAAAAAATTGTTAGTTTTTTCCCAGAAAATAAAATTATGGAAAACACGTTTAATTTGTGTCTTGTGCCTCACCTTCTGGTCTTGCTTAAATACATCAAGAGTGACCCTGGAGTCTAGGTTCTAGGACATAAAGAATGCTATGATAGGAGTCAACAACCACAAGAAGGTTGAATCCCAACATACTCATACCTGTCTGTCTCCTGAGCTATCTTACACCAGGAGGTGAGTTGATGGTTTTGAGGGCTGCCTCTTTGAAGTGGGTGTTGGACACACATCTTGAAAATGTCATTGCTGGTACAGAAAATGACAACTTTAACTCAAGTCAGCTCCATTCCTTGACTTACTTTATGTTTGGGAGGTTGGAAACTACCTACTTTCTGTGGATCATTTGTTTTCCCCAAAGATGTAATATTATGTCAACTAGATACTGTAATGTAAGAAAAAATTATATGCCCAGGAGTTTACAACCACTTTAATAAACAGTTGTGTGTGTGTGTGTGTGTGTGTGTGTGTTTTCAGTTTTTGCAATTCAGAACAATGACCTCTAGGTGGTGGTAAAAGTTCCAACCAGTTTTTTTTAACAACAAGAAGGAACTGCTAGTCTTCAAATTGCCCAGCAGGGTCTTAAGGAGTTAATTGGCAGAACTCAGGCAAAGTTGACTGTTTCCTTGTGGTTTCAATATCACGTTTGCTCTCCTGATTCTTGGTAAAAGGTGCATTGTGCATGTCAAAGAGCCCTGAAAACCAAGCATGAAGTTGAAAGCAAGGCTTAGAGACTGCTTATTGTAGTTTACACTTAACTCGAAACTTTAGGTAAACACATAGCAAACCAAATCCAAATGTCTTCAAATTCTAACTTGTTTATTGTAAGAAAAGTATAATTTCCTGTTTTTAATGGGAAGTTAGGTGGTTATCAACTGCCATTAACCAGGGATCTGTTGGATGAGTACAGGAAACATACATATAGATTTGATTTCTTATATATATATATATATACATATATACATATGTATATATATATACATATTTTAATTTAAGAGAAAAACACACTTGAAAAGTGTCTCTTAGCCTTAAGAAATAAATTTAAATTTTGCAAAAAAAAAATTTTTTAAATTAAATGGGTGACAGCAGTAGTTCACAAACACTGGTGTCCCAAGGAGTCGACATACTAGGTCTTGTGTTTCTGGAAGTCAGTCTGTCCCGAATATCAATTCCCAGACACAAGCCCTGGATAGATTTTGAAGGTCTACAGATTATTTTTCACATTTGTTTCTTCTTACTTAGGTGGTATGAGTACCAGACTCCAAAGAACACGTCTCGGTGTGCCCTGAGCTGTCCATCTGTTGGGATGGGCCTGGCTTAGGGCTTCTGATAAACGTTCCAGTTCACCTTGGGAATTAGGACATGGGATATCCTACTCCGACAAACAGGCCTTGCCTGCTATTCTTATTTGTTGCCTTAACTAGACCACAGTGATATGCGTTTGTGTCAGCCAACTTTATTCTAAAACCACGGTGGCAGCCAAGTTAATTAGGAGCATGGTAAATAAGACTGTTAATCGAATGGCCAAGTTGAATAAGGTTTGTTGAGTACCTACTATGTGCAGAGCACTCTGCTGGAATTGGCTGGCCAGGCTGCTATTTTCTGCCTATAGATACAACTCTTCCAGATTTGATTTCTTCCTCCCAAACAACCTTCTGCCTCTGTAATTTCAGTTCTCTAACTATATCCCCTTACAATTTGGGGAGGGAGGACCAGTCATACCTGTGCCACCCTTTAGCCTAGACCTATTTGATGTACTCCTATAACACTTGTTTCCCAATTCAATATAGAACTATCAAATATAGCTGACTTTCTCTATATACTTAAAAAAAAAGATCTTATTTATTTATTTGTCAGAGAGGTAGACATTAAGCACAAGCAGGGGGAACAGCAGGCAGAGGGAGAGGGAGAAGCAGGCTCGCTCCCTGGCTGAGCAGGGAGCCTGATGTGGGGCTCAATCCCAAGACCCTGGGATCATGACTTGAGCCAAAGACAGATGCTTAACCCACTGAGCCACTCAGGTGCCCACCCCCCACTTCTATAGTCTTTAATCCCAAATCCTGTGTGTTCTATTTATTGCCTGTGCCCTAGCATAGATGCTCTTAGAAACTCTGGCCCTTACATTATGGTGGAGACCAGTCACTAAGATGACAAGCCGCATTACAAGTTGTGAAGAAGGAACAGGAGTGCCTACTAAGCACTTTTTCATATTCTGTTCATTTGTTGTCACAGCCAGGCAGCATGTTGTACTA
>PISX010010200.1:0-71969 GCA_004024625.1 Mellivora capensis
AAAAAAAAACAATCATTGTATTTTTTACATAACAATATTTAGCTCATTTTGACTTTATTTTTGTGTAAATTCTGAGATAGGGATCCAATTTATTTTTTTCCCCAGATGACTACCCAGTTGTCCCCAGATCATTTATTAAATATATTCCCTTTTCTTCTAATGTAAATAGTCCCTTTTACTATGTATGTTCTATTGGCAGTCATGAACTTTTCCTACATTATTTAAAAAGAGTGTAAATTGGATTATAAAGCAAATGGATTATTTTGAGATTCTTCACTTGTCATTTTTACATTATAGGAAAAACTACAAAGAGAAAAAGATAAGCATAATGTTTCATCTATGAACATAAATATTCAAAATACATTGAAACATCTCCATGCAGATAGTATTGGCAGAGGTCCTACAGCAGAAGATAAAGATAAAAGCCAGTCTAGAAAGCTTCAGAGTTACCAATCCCATGGAGTTCTATCTGCAGCATGTACAAATGATCACCAAATGAAGACCCTGTTAAAGAGTGCAAATCCAGTTACTGCCTGTTATAGGGAGAGTGGGCAAAATAAGACTTTATGTAAAGCCAATTCAAACTATAATCAAAATCTACATGAAGGAACAACTTTTGAAAAAAAGAATTCTGTTTCTCAATCAAGGTATAGTTTAATAATTGTTTCTAACTTTTATGTATTTATTCAAGTATTTTTTGGTGCAGTACTGTGTGCCACACTGTTAAACCCTCGGATACAGAAATGATAAAATGTGGTCTTGAAAGGAGTCTGAATGGAAATGTTGAGAGTGGAGTTTGGATGGGAAGGTATAGGCCAGTTCATCTAGGGCCTTGAATGTCACACTTAGGATTTTTGGTTTTCCCTCATAGGACACAGGAGCCACCGAGGATTTTAAATTGAGTAACGTCAAATTTGAATTTTAGAAAGGATATTCAGAAAACTTAACCTGAAACCCTATACCTGAAGTAACAATGTGCACATTGGTAATCCATTAACAATGTAGCAAAAACCAGTTTCTAAATTTAATTTGATAAAAGGGAGTAGTATGTGCTAAAAATCTGGTTTAGGCTTACCTTTTTCACTTGTTCCTTGTACCTCACCTCTAGCTGATGTCCCTTCTCCCTCTGGTAGCTTATGGGTTCAGACCTGGGATCGTTGCATTTCTTAAAACCTTACTTGTGTTCTCTCCTTAAAGGTTACTGTGCCAGGTAGGAAACTGAAGAAGAGTATGGTGCTATATTCTGGGAAGGTTCCAGGTTAAACAGGATATTAGGGAGATGGATTACATCATCACAACCCCATTTTTTCCTTTGCAAAACTGTTCTTGATATCAGTTTTAAATTGATTTCTCAGGAATGTGGAACTGGAAAGCATTGAGATATGTTCTTGGGCCAGCCTTATTGCTTTCTGATTCTGTTCTCTCCTTGCTTCACTTCCTCATTCTTTACTGTTTTCCTCTTTCCTTTTTTAAGTTTATGTATTTATTTCATTAATCTCTATACCCAACTCGGGGCTCGAACCCATGACCTTGAGATCAAGAGTCTCATGCTCTTCTGACAGAGCCAGCCAAGTGCCCCATGTTTTCCTCTTGCAAAACTTTTTTCCCATGTTGCTGCTGGCATCAGTGGTATTGCCCTTTGGTGTCTTGTGGTTTATTATTTTTTTAAAGATTTTATTTATTTATTTGAGAGCAAGTGAGCACAAGCAGGGTGAAGGGCAGAGGGAGAAGCAGACCCCCCACCAAGCAGGGAGCTGTACGTGGTGCTTGATCCCGACATGGAGTTCGATCCCTGGACTCTGGGATCATGACCTGAGCCAATGCAAATGCTCAACCAACTAAGCCACCAAGGTTCTCCAGAATCTTATTTAATGCCATTTTTGGAAAGGAGGCTATAACCATTACAAACACTACTTTGGCAGAATTTGATAGACTTTGGTAGACCCTGGTTCCATCTCCTTCTGCCTGCCAAATACCCAGAATTGCACCACTGCCTACAGAAACATTTGTCCACACACCAAATAGTATGTTTACTTTTAAATATTTGGTGTCTGTTTTCTTTTAGTGACCGTGTTTTTAAACATCCAGTTCCTGTTGTCAAAAATAGAAAGCAGCAGTTACCAGTAACAGGTATGTTTAAAAATATTTCTTCTTTGAGTTTTTAAGAAAACATATTTAGGTGACTAATACAGATAAAAATGTACATTGATGTATTTCCCCTCTAGCATATAAGCCACACCTTTGACTCTCTTTCTGGTATAAGCACCTCAGTCACCTTTTACTGATAACCAGAACCTTTCTGTTTATCTACCAGGGTGTCTGGATATGTAGTACTGTGCTAAAGTTTATGAGAATCTTGAGAATTAATATATTGTATAAATGTCAGGTCCTTTTCATTAATCAGAAGAATCTTACATGTTGCAGTTTTTTTTTCCAGATCCATTTACATTATGTTCAGATATAATAAATAAAGAAGTCATCAGTTTTCTAGCAAGTGACAATCATTCCAAAATGTTAAAGTACAGATGCTCAGGTAAATATTCTTTAATTACAGTTGTTTTGCAATTAAACTTTGTATGATATTAGTCAACTAGGATTTGTAGTAGTTCTGCCTGTGTGATTTAAACTTTATTTCCCTTGGAAAAATAACGATCTGGAACATCATAAAACATTCAGATCAATACTTACCTGCATTTGCCTGTGCTTCCAGTATTTGCTTATATGAATCATCATAGCTAATACTTTAGTACTTTATTATTATATTTTTGTCAGAATAACATCTACAAGTTTAACTTTTTTTTTCTAAGATTTTATTTATTTATTTGACAGGCAGAAATTACAAGTAGGCAGAGAGGCAGGCAGAGAGAGAGAGAGGAGGAAGCAGGCTCCCTGCTGAGCAGAGAGCCCAATGCGGGCTCCATCCCAGGACCCTGGGATCATGACCTGAACTGAAGGCAGAGGCTTTAACCCACTGAGCCACCCAGGCGCCCCATACAAGTTTAACTTTTCTGAGTTAGGTAAACGTTTTTTATATTCTCAGAGAGCCAATAGGTATGTATTCTGGATAATGCTCTAAACATAAGACATTAAGTATTGAACAATATCTATTTTTATGTCTCTATTTAATGTATATATGTTCCTAGTGTTCCATGCCCCATTATTCTATTTCCAAGGCCCTGTAAATGTGCCACAATGCTTAACCCAGCCCCTTCTTCTCCATACTCTTATATTTCTTTTTTTGGTGTCACACTCTGCTCTATGGGCAAAATTGAGGCTATTCTATATTAGGCTTGAAATAACACTGTTCTTTAGTCTTGAATGTAGAGTTTGTCTCTGTGACTCTAAAATTAGCTTTATCTGGGACGCCTGGGTGGCTCAGTTGGTTAAGCGGCTGCCTTCGGCTCAGGTCATGATCCCGGCGTCCTGGGATCGAGTCCCACATCGGGCTCCTTGCTTGGCAGGGAGCCTGCTTCTCCCTCTGCCTCTGCCTGCCACTCTGTCTGCCTGTGCTTGCTCTCTCTCTCTCTCCCTCTCTCTCTGACAAATAAATAAATTTAAAAAAAATAAAATTAGCTTTATCTAGCTATAATCGGAATCCCATCTCTTTTTTCCTCCTCATTTTAATACTTGTGAAATATTTCTTTTCATTACCTTTCTATTAATTAACTCCTTTTGGCCCACCTTAAACTATGTTCATTTCTCTTCATCTAAAAAAGAAAAATCTAAAGGCATCTGGCTGGCTTATTTGGAGGAGCATGAGACTCTTGATCTCAGGGTTGTGGGTTTGAGCTTCACCTTGTGTGTAGAGATTACTTAAGTAAATAAAAACTTTAAAAAGGGGGGGATGGGGCACTTGGTTAATAAATAGAGATTTTATTTATTTATTTGACAGACAGAAATCACAAGTAGGCAGAGAGACAGGCGGTGGGGGGGGAAGCAGGCTCCCCATAGAGGAGAGAGTCCAATGCGGGGCTCGATCCCAGGACCCTGGGATCATGACCTGAGCCGAAGGCAGAGGCTTAACCCACTGAGCCACCCAGGCGCCCCTTCAGTATCTTCTTTTTACGTTAAGCTTGATGTATTTATTTTTTTTAAAGATTTTATTTATTTATTTGACACAGAGAGAGATCACAAGTAGGCAGAGAGGCAGGGAAGCAGGCTCCCTGCTGAGCAGAGAGCCCGATGCGGACTCGATCCCAGGACCCTGAGATCATGACCTGAGGCAAAGGCAGCAGCTTAACCCACTGAGCCACCCAGGCGCCCAAGCTTGATGTATTTAAAACAGTATCTTCTTCCCTCTTAAATTGCTTTCCCTCCAGCCACTCCATTTCTTGTTGCTATTCTTTTGGCCTCCCAGATTTCAGTCATCTGTAACTTTTTTTTGTCTTTACATCTCCTATTTCTAGTCGGTCATATTTGTTTCTTTCTTTCATTCCCACATAGGCCCGTTTTGCTTCATGCCTCAGTTACACCAACTTTCTAGCAGTCTTGCAGTTTCAAGTCTCACCAACTCCCAACTGTAATGTACATGTTGCTGTTAACTTCTCTAACATGTGCTTTTTATCAGATCATCAAGCTAAAGAACCCTCAGTGCTTCTTTGTAACTCATTGACTCAAACTCTCTGCCTGGCTTTTAAATTTTTGTGGAATTTTGTTCTGCTTCCACTTGTTAAATTTTATTGCATATTTATTCTCTTAAATCTGCCAGAAATTTGCCATGCTTATTCCAAACTTTGTCATTCAGTCAACTGTCAGAGTACTTAAGAATTATCCCAAGTTTTTCCCTTACCCTAACAGCTCATCATTCACCAAATTTTACATCAGAAATCTCTACATTCTCCCTGTAAATGTCCTGTTTCAGAATCCCCTCATTTATATTCTGGACTATTGAAGTAACCCCTTAACTGATCCTCTTATTTTCACCTAAGCTTTCTATGAGACACATGAAAGTCATTTCCCTGCTTAATAAATATCCATTAGCTCCTCCCCACTGAAGATAGATATACTTGGTATGGCTTTCAAGACCATTCTTTTTTTTTTTAAATATTTTATTTATTTATTTGACAGGCAGAGATCACAAGTAGGCAGAGAGGCAGGCAGAGAGTGAGAGGAAGGGAAGCAGGCTCCCCGCTGAGCAGAGAGCCTGATGCGGGGCTCGATCCCAGGATCCTGGGATCATGACCCGAGCCGAAGGCAGAGGCTTAACCCACTGAGCCACCCAGGCGCCCCCATTCTTATATGGCCCTCTGCAACCTTCACTAGTTTCAACTTTCCTCCCACATTTCTCTCAAGCCACACCAAAGTACCTATAATTATCTGAACATGCTATGCTTTTTCACTTTTTTTGCTTTTGCACATGTTCATTGTATTTGTAATGTCCTCATCCTAGCCAGCTTTCTGCCTGACTAACTTCTAGCCCTTTAGGAGTGCGCCATTAGGTGACTGGCAGATGGGAAACTTTATAATGGATGGAAGTGGCTAACATCACCTGAACCTACTGGTCAATCTTAGCATTCAAAGAAGAGAGAGAGACTTTATGTACCTCTTAATATGATTAAGTAAGAAGTCCTCAAGACTGCCTGTGAGAAGCTCTACTAAAAACAGTTGAATCTGAGCACCTGTGTGGCTCAGTTGGTTGAGCATCTGACTCTTGGTTTCTGCTTGGGTCATGATCTCAGGGTCATGGGATCAAGCCCTGTATCAGCCTCTGTGCTTGGCTGGAGTCTGCTTGGAGATTCTCTCCCCTGACCCCTCCCCCTGCTCCCTCTCTTTCTCTCTCTCTTTCTCTAAAAGAAAATAAAATAGGGGCGCCTGAGTGGCTTCGTTAGTTTAGTGTCTGCCTTTGGCTCAGGTCATGATCTCAGAGTCTTGGGATTGAGCCCTGCATTGGGATCCTCGCTCAGCAGGGAGTCCGCTTGTTCCTCTCCCTCTATCCTGCCCCCCCCCCACTCATATTCCTTCACTCACTGGCTCTCTCTCAAATAAAGAAAATCTTAAAAAGTAAAATAAATCTTAAAAAAAAAAACAGTTGAATCTGAATCTTATCAGTCATTCAGATCTAATTACTAGTTTATCAGACACACAGGAACGTTTTAAAGCATCTAACTAGTATAAAATCTAGACTTTGAGTAGCTCCAAGTACAAATGATCCAGTGTCTATATCAAGTAAATGAGAAGGAGGAAGAGAGGAAAATTGATAGAGTTAAAGAAACTCAAGAGACATTTCAACTGAATGTAATGAAGGACCTTCTTTGGATCACAGTTTAAACAAACTGTAAAAAGAAAGTTTTAAGGGTGCCTGGGTTGCTCAGTCATTAAGCAGCTGTCTTAGCCTCAGGTCATGATCCCAGGGTCCTGGGATGGAGGCCCGCATCAGGCTCCCTGCTCAGCGGGGAGCCTGCTTCTCCCTCTCCCGCTCCCGCTGCTTGTATTCCCTCTCTTTCTGTGTCTCTCTCTGTCAAATAAATACATAAAAACTTTTTAAAAAAAGTTTTGAAATGATGGGGAAATTTGAACCCTGACTAGATGTTAGATTATATTAGGCATAATTTTTTTAGGCTTGATAATGGTTTTGTGTGTTTGGAAAAAGGAGCCCTTCTCTGTTAGGGGCACATATGAAATATTTACAGATGAAATGATATTTAAATGCCAGTTCCAGGGGCGCCTGGGTGGCTCAGTGGGTTAAAGCCTCTGCTTTCGGCTCAGGTCATGATCCTAGGGTCCTGGGATCGAGCCCCGCATCGGGTTCTCTGCTCTGCGGGGAACCTGCTTCCTCCTCTCTCTGCCTGCTTCTCTGCCTACTTGTGTTCTCTGTCTGTCAAATAAATAAATCAAATCTTTAAAAAAAAATGCCAGTTCCAGGCTCCATAATCTAGTGTATACATGGAGGAGAGCAGAGTAAGTGGGTTGAAGGCAAAATATGACTGAGCATGACTTAATAATTATTGAAGCTGAATGATGGAAATGTGGAAGTTCATTATACTTTCCCCCTTATTCTTTTGTGTTTGAAATTTTCCATTATTGGGGCACCTGGGTGGCTCAGTGGTTTAAGCCGCTGCCTTCAGCTCAGGTCATGATCTCAAGGTCCTGGGATCGAGTCCCTCATCAGGCTCTCTGCTCGGCAGGGACCCTGCTTCCCTCTCACTCTCTCTGCCTGCCTCTCTGCCTACTTGTGATCTCTCTCTGTCAAATAAATAAATAAAATCTTTAAAAAAAAAAAGAAATTTTCCATTATAAAACATTGGGGGGCAAAAAGACAACTGGCCATAAAGGCCACTTCTTTTGGTTATCTTTCCTAATAGTGACTCCTGCTCAGAACCTAACCAAGCTAGATGGTCCTTTTATATATCACTCTAACTGTTCACACCTCTATTGTAACACTTACTTCACTGTATTGTATCTGTTGTCTTTAATCTCTCCTGTGACTGAGCTTCTTGACATACTTATAATTAAGTTCCTGATTTCACCTCAGTTACCATCATAAAGATATTTGCTTTCATAGATTTTTGTTATTAGATATTTTGTAATATCTATATATCATTTTAATTTGTTTTCTTTTAGGTTGCGTAGCAGTAGGAAAATCCCTGAATAGCCGAAATTTTAGCAAGCTCTTGCACTCTTGCCCATACCAATGTGATCGTCATAAAGTCATTGTGGAAGCTGAAGACAGATATAAAAATGAACTAAGGAAATCACTTATCTGTAACAAAAGTAATTAATTCAGCAGCTTTGAAACTGTAATTATGACTATACCTTCTGAACTGTGATCTAGAACATTAAATATATTAAAAAGCTAGAGGGCAAAATAATGTTGAAAAGAAAATGTCTCTGAGAAACCAGTGTTTTAAGATATACCCAGGGAACAGATTTAGTCCCTAGTGGTTTAAAAATTCTTCCTAACCCATTGAAGGATTCCCATTAGAAGGGTAGGGGGAATACCATACTAATGGAATTGATGTGCTCTTACTCAGTTTGATACTGTAAGTATCCTAAATGTCTTCTGTATTTTTCAGAAATTCTGCTGACCCCACATAGAAGACGACAACTCAGCCATGAATCTACTGCCTCTGGAGAAATAAGTGAATATATTTAATTTTTAAATAAACCTAAATTGCATATAGTTCTGAGAAAAAGAGGACAGCTGAAGGATTGTTCTCAGTCTCGTCGTCAGTGGTTCTTAAATGATAACCCTTGGCTCTGGTGAGGGCCATAGTTCCTAAGAAGAGGCTTCTCACTTTCCTTCCTCATGTTGCTTTCTCACTCATTTCTTGCCAGCGGGGGAAGATGCAGGAGGAAACTAACATTTATTAAGCACTTACTGTATGTTACGTGTTTTATAGACATTTCCTTTAATTCTTGTAATATTGCAAGGTAGGTTTTATTTTATTCCTACTTTAAGGTACAAGAAATTGGCAAATGACAGAGCTTACATTCAAATGCAAGCCTGTCTTTCTTCATAAGCCCCTAGTCTGTCCTCTGGATCACATTTCTCTTTTAAGAACAAAATTATTCTCCTATGGGGGTACCTGGGTGGCTCAGTGGGTTAAAGCCTCTGCCTTCAGCTCAGGTCATGATCCCAGGGTCTTGGGATCGAGCCCCACATCGGGCTCCCTGCTCAGCAGGGAGCCTGCTTCCTCCTCTCTCTCTGTCTGCCTCTCTGCCTACTTGTGATCTCTGTCTTTCAAATAAATAAATAAAATCTTCAAAAAAAATTATTCTCCTATGAATAAGTACTTCAGAGAGATTTTGCAGAAGGTTTTGGTTTATAACTACAGCATTTCACATCATCGGAACTGAAGAGACAAATAGAGGCCTGCTTAAAAATCAAAATACTGGGGCACCTGGGTGGCTCAGTAGGTTAAGCCTCTGCCTTCGGCTCAGGTCATGATCTCAGGGTCGTGGGATCAAGCCCCGCATCGGGCTCTCTGCTCAGCATGGAGCCTGCTTCCCCCTCTTTCTCTGCCTGCCTCTCTGCCTACTTGTGATCTCTCTGTCAAATAAATAAATAAAATAAATCTTAAAAAAAAATCAAAATACTTCTTAAATGATGAGTTAATTTATGAGAATTTTTATTTAACTACAGGTTAATGTTTCGGGTTTATCACCATTCCAAATTTATTATGGAGACTTAAAGAATGTTATCATTTTATTATCTTCTTATGGAATTAATACCTGCAGAGTAAGAATAAGCAGTTGAGGGGCGCCTTGGTGGCTCAGTGGGTTAAAGCCTCTGCCTTCGGCTCAGGTCATGATCCCAGGGTCCTGGGATCGAGCCCCACATCGGGCTCTCTGCTCAGCAGGGATCCTGCTTCCCCCTCTCTCTGCCTGCTTCTCTGCCTACTTGTGATCTCTGTCTGTCAAATAAATAAATAAAATCTTTAATAATATAAATATGTATTTATTATATATTAATATATATTATATCATGTATATAAATAAATAATATATTATATTATGTATATAAATAAATAATATAATAAATAGGGCACCTGGGTGGTTCAGTGGGTTAAGCCGCTGCCTACAGCTTAGGTCATGATCTCAGGGTCCTGGGATCGAGTCCCGCATCAGGCTCTCTTCTCAGTGGGGAGCCTGATTCCCTCTCTCTCTCTGCCTGCCTCTCTGTCTACTGTGATCTCTCTCTGTCAAATAAATAAAATCTTTTTAAAAAATAACATAATAAATAAATTATATATATGAATAAATATATAAATAAAACAATACATCTTTAATAATAAAAATCTTTAATAATAAATAAATAAAATCTTTTTTAAAAAAAAGAACAAGCAGTTGAATAACCTTACTTGTCAAAAATGGGAACGTTTAGGGGGGTGGGAGGTTGGGGGAGCCAGGTGGTGGGTATTATGGAGGGCACATATTGCATGGAGCACTGGGTGTGTTGTAAAACTATGAATTCTGTTATGCTGAAAAGAAATGAAATAAAAAAAATTTTTTTTAAATGGGAACATTTTACCATATACTTTTACTTACCATTTTCACTTCCAAAGCCTTAAAAGAAGTTTCAGATTTACTTTTTTAGATTTTTTTTGTCGGTGGCGGGGCACCTGAGTGGCTCAGTTGTTTGAGTATCTGCCTTCACCTCAGGTCATGATCTCAGGGCCCTGGGATCAAGCCCCACATCAGGCTCCCTTCTGGGAGCCTGCTTCTCCCTCTGCCTGCTGCTCCCCCTGCTTGTGCGTTCTCCCTCTCTCTCTCCCTGACAAATAAATAAAATCTTAAAAAAAAATTATTTTTTTAAGTTATCTCTACATCCAACATGGGGCTCCAACACAAAACCCCAAGATCAAGAGTCACATGCTTTATCAGACTGAGCCAGCCAGGTGCCCCTCAAATTTACTTTTTGTGTCTGGGTCTTTTTCTAAGTTTAAAGTTCTGCATGCAAATTAAAATTAAGTACAGTACTCCTGTAGGGCAGCCCACTTTTTGAAGAAATATTTCCTGTTGAAACTGTTAGAAAATGGTTACTTTTCCATAGAAACATGTTGCACTTGGAAAAATTGGTTTTGACAAGGAGTTGGTATCAAATTAATAATGTTTTTTTTTCAACAACATGACCTAAGAGCAAATATTTAACAACTAAAATTATATCCTATAATCACTTTACATAGTAAACTCATTTGTGGAACCACATGAAATGTACATAATTAGAGTTATACACTGATTTTACAGAGGGATCCTAAATACCGTTAAGTGATGTCCAGCTCATAAATAATTACATCTTTTTTCTAAGTTAAAATTCTTTAGCTTAAAGCAAATAGTTAATAATTTGGCCTGCTTGGGGCACCTGGGTGGCTCAGTGGGTTAAAGCTTCTGCTTTCGGCTCAGGTCATGATCCCCGGGTCCTGGGATCGAGCCCCACATCGGGCTCTGCTCGCGGAGAGCCTGCTTCCTCCTCTCTCTCCCTGCCTGCCTCTCTTGCCTACTTGTGGTCTCTGTTTGTCAAATAAATAAATAAATAAAATCTTTACAAAAATAATAATAATTTGGCCTGCTTTTTAAAAAATTTTTTAATTTTTTAAAAAGATTTTTATTTATTTACTTGTCAGAGATAGTGAGCACGGGCAGACAGAGTGGCAGGCAGAGGCAGAGGGAGAAGCAGGCTCCCTGCCAAGCAAGGATCCCGATGTGGGACTTGATCCCAGGACGCTGGAATCATGACCTGAGCCGAAGACGGCCGCTTAACCAACTGAGCCACCCAGGTGTCCCTTGGCCTGCTTTTTTTAGAATTTCGAAAGGCATCTTGAGGAGGTAAGGTATAGATTGGTCTTATACCTCTTTCTCAAGCAGGCTAAGAATTTTGGAAATGTTGCCATTTCCCACCCACTTGATTTCCCTTTCTTTTTGAGAGACATTTATGACCATTTGTTTGGTTGTAGGTTACATTCAAATTTTAAACCATCCTTTTAAGAAGAGACCATTGCAACATCTAAGCATTTAAAGAGCCTAGGCTCTCGTTCAGAATGGACTGTTTTTTTTTTTTTTTTAAGATTTTATTTATCTATTTGACAGAGATCACAAGTAGGCAGAGGAGAGGAGGAAACAGGCTCCTCACTGAGCAGAGAGCCCCATGCGATGCGGTGCTCAATCCCAGGACCCTGGGATCACAACCCGAGCTGAAGGCAGAGGCTTAACCCACTGAGCCACCCAGGCGCCCCCAGAATGGACTGGTATCTTGAGATGGTTTGAAAAATAAGGGTCTCTAGAATTGAGCCTTCTTTCCTCCTTTCCCCTACTCTTTCTTAGCACCTGATCAATATAAGAGGAACACTAAAGAAGCCACAGAAGGGAGCCCTGTGGGGCAGAGCTGCTTCCTCCTAGACTGCTGTATTCTGTATTCTGCTGCAGTAACCTTTGAGGAATTGAGCACATATGTAGGAGTCAGTGAGATGTCAGCTTGATTAGAAAAGTGGAAATTGTGAACAACTTCCAGATGCTCATATCCTGAATGTTATAATAACCTGTTCAGTCCTGATTATGAGTTCAAATTATTTAGCAAGTGAAGTTGAAATCGTGTATTTCTTGGAAAACAACTTTTTTTCAGTAGACCCAAAAGTAAGGAGTAACTTCATTGATAAGTTTTTTTGTTTTTTAAGATTTTATTTATTTATTTGAGAGATAGAAAGAGAACACAAGCAGGGGGAATGGCAAAGGGAGAAGGAGATGTGGGTCTGGATCCCTGGGATCATGACCTGAGCCAAAGACAAGACGCTTAACCAACTGAGCCACCCAGGTGCCCCCATTGATAAGTTTTGAAGCTTTTTTTTTTTTAACCAATAAGTTATTTCTTTCAACAAATATTTATTTATTTATTTTTAATTTATTTATTTTTTAATTATTTATTTGGCAGAGAGAGATCACAAGTAGGCAGAGAGGCAGGCAGAGAGAGAGAGAGAGAAGGAGGCTCCCAGCTGAGCAGAGAGCCCGATGTGGGGCTCGATCCCAGGACCCTGAGATCATGACCCGAGCCGAAGGCAGAGGCTTAACCCACTGAGCCACCTAGGCGCCCCTCAACAATGTGTGAGACACTATTTTAGGCATTGGGATACAGTGGTGACCAAAACAGACAAAAATTCTTACCTGCATGGATCATGCATTCTAAGTAATACCATTAGGTAATAACCAGACATTACTTTTATTGATTTCTCAGCCTTCTGTTGGTAAGATTTTAGTTTTTGTTTTAAAAGATCTGAACTATGGCTCCTGTCCTAGGAGAGGTAGATAAATAGCTAACAGTCTTGACCTGCAAGGGCAAGATTTTCTAAGGTTGTCCCAGCACAACTGTTTCAAGTAGGAGCAGCCTTAAGTGGAAATACAAAAAAAAAGTTTTCCTTATCAGCATTTATCTACAATGCTAACATGAATTAGCAATGAATGAAAAAGCTTCAAAGAAAACTATTTCCTGATAATGATCACCAGAAGATATTTATAAACACCAACTGTTTATTCTTTTTTTTTGTAGAAAGTATCCCTAAAAGCCAGATAGTTGAAAACTTCCTTCTCCCTATGCCACCTATTTTTTGAATTTTATTTATTTGTTTGTTTGTTTGTTTTTGAAGATTTTTAAAATTTTATTTATTTATTTATTTGACAGACGGAGATCACAAGTAGGCAGAGAGGCAGGCAGAGAGAGAGGAGGAAGCAGGCTTCCCACTGAGCAGAGAACCCTATGTGGGGCTTGATCCCAGGACCCTGGGATCATGACCTGAGTCGAAGGCAGAGGCCTTAACTCACTGAGCCACCCAGGTGCCCCTATTTTTTGAGTTTTAATCAAGCTGAGCACCCATATAGATAGTGAATGTGCTTTTTAAAATTAATTTCAAAAGACCCTTATTTTAAAATATTTATTAAGCCTGTTAATTAAAATAACAAGTGTTGATATTCTTTTTTATTCTATGAAGTAATGGAGCCCTTTGGGAAGACTGTATCTGTAAGATAGGTAAGCTGTTTGTTAATTGTCCTCACAGGAATGTTGAGAGACTTAACAATCAAATGTTTATAAATTCTTGTGTTTCTTGATTGAAAAATGTTGCAAGTATTATTATAATAGGGTTAAGTTACAGTTATTGAAGAATTCAGAATGATAAGACCTAGCTTCATAGTAGGCACTCGATTTTTAAAATTGACAAGCATTTCTCTGTGATGAGGAGTGCAGGCTTGAAGCTTTCTCACTATATAGTTCATATCCGTACAATAAAGTTAAGCACTTATTTGGGTCTCAAGAAGATCCATTTTTGGGACGCCTGGGTGGCTCAGTTGGTTAAGCGGCTGCCTTCGGCTCAGGTCATGATCCCAGCATCCTGGGATCGAGTCCCACATCGGGCTCCTTGCTCGGCAGGGAGCCTGCTTCTCCCTCTGTGTATGCCTGTGCTCTCTCTCTCTCTCTGACAAATAAATAAATCTTAAAAAAAAAAAAAGATCTGTTTTTTCAGCAAGTACTAATATATTCTACATTTCTTCTTAATTACAGAAAAAAGAAGAATTCGTAAAAACTTTACTGAAGAAGAAATAAATTACCTTTTCAATGGAGTTAAGAAAATGGGAAATCACTGGAATTTAATTTTGTGGTCTTTCCCCTTTCAGCAAGGACGGAAGGCTGTGGACCTTGCTCACAAATACCACAAGCTGACCAAACGTCCTGAGTGTGCAGCTCCTTGATCGGAATACTTGCCAGTTTTTAGTTTCAACGCTTAAAATACAGTGTCTTGAGGAAACACAATTTAAAATACTCTTCTAAACTCTCATGAAGCAGGAAATCTGAAAATAGGAATACTGTTTTAATTACATACTTTTTGTGATGCTCTATCTCATTGAATTATTAAAGTATTTTATAAAACAGTACATTTTTAATGTGTAGCTTAGTAAGACAAAATTCCTTTATGAAGTCAAACATTCATTTAGGAATATGCTTTTATTTTTCCTTAAGCTCAAGGAATATAGGTCAGAGAAATAAAATGATCAGCCTTTAAACATTATTTAACATTATATTGTGATGGATACCAAAATGAGACATTTTGGATTTTAGTATATACTTACCCAGTGAAAGTTCTTTCCTGGAACTTAGAATAGTTTCCCAAGCTGTTCAAGTGAAGTTCCCACACATTAAATTAATGTTTGAGATTTTGTTAACTAAAATGTTCCTCTTCCAAAGGCTGATTGTGCAGTTCCTTTGAATACTCTCAAACTCTATGGTCATGTACACATCTTTTTGCATGTTTATTTACTTTTGCTTTTTAAAAGCTTAGAACTTTTTTTTAAATTTCGTTTTCTTTTAGTGGGAAACCAAACTATTTGATCTCAATTTTCTATTATTCTTTTTATATTCCTATCATGATCCCCAAAGGATGCTGTTGCAGCCTGTATTATACTTAAAATGCTATGCTGTGGCAAAGTGATTAAGTATCAGGGCCTGCAAGCTCATCTGTACTTATATACCAATTGGCTTACTGCTTCATGTCATTGTAGATTTCTTCAGTCCCAAAGGTTCCTTTCCTATAAGTTTTTAGTCTTTGACCTTTTCACATCATGACTATTTCTACTTGGATAAACTCAGAATTTTTATTAAATTTTTTCTGATTTGTAGTCAAAGTTCCAGAGAGTCAATATGCACAAAATCTTCTATTTAAATCCAAAATTTCAGGACGCCTGGGTGGCTCAGTGGATTAAAGCCTCTGCCTTCGGCTCAGGTCATAATCCTAGGGTCCTGGGATCGAGCCCCGCATTGGGCTCTCTGCTCTGTGGAGAGCCTGTTTCCTCCTCTCTCTCTGCCTGCCTCTCTGCCTACTTGTGATCTCTGTCTGTCAAATAAATGAAATCTTTAAAAAAATCCAAAATTTCCTTTAAACAAAAGAATAATTTACAATTAGGAAAATTCTTAAAGTGCCCAAAGTGTGAATGAATCTAGCCCATTTATCTCCATTATCTATCAGTATTTCCTAAGTACTATGGGGAATACTTAAATAGTCTGGTGGGTTGTTCAATTTGTACTTCTCAAGATTTATGCAAGTTATTTTAGGTCAAAAGGGAAAACATTTTGTCTGTTGCTTCAGCCTTGCCGGTGTAGATAATCAGAAGTTGTTTCTTACTATTGTTCCAGATATGACTTAAATGTATTTTCCACTTCAAGTGGGTCTCAGGTAATAGTTCTTTTATTGATTGGAAATTATGTATGTAATAGAAATCAAACACTGCTTCAGTGAAGCATCCCCAAGAATGACGTACTATATATAGCTTAGACACCGATTTATGTCAGTTATTGAAGCTATATATAAAATAACCAATATTGGGACACCTGAGTGGCTCAGTTGCTTGAGCATCCAACACTTGGTTTCAGCTCAGGTCATGATCTCAGGGTTTGTGAGATCAAGCCCCGCATTGGGCTCCTTGCTGGGCACGGAAACTGCTTAAGATTCTCTCTCTCCCTCTGCCCCTTTTCCCTCTAAAATAAAAAGAAAAAATAACCAATACTATATTGCCTTCTTTAAAAAAATTTTTTTATTTATTTGTCAGAGAGAGAGAGTGCGAGCACAGACAGACAGAGTGGCAGGCAGAGGGAGAAGCAGGCTCCCCGCCGAGCAGGGAGCCTGATTCGGGACTCGATCCCAGGACGCTGGGATCATGACCTGAGCCAAAGGCAGCCGTTTAACCAACTGAGCCACCCAGGTGTCCCACTATATTGCCTTCTGAAATATTGAAATTTTGTCCTAACCCTTGACTATCTTTTGGTTAACATGAGCTGCTTTTTTTCCTTCAAATGGAAATATTTGGTAATAAAAGAAATGAAGACATATCAAAAGGAAAGCCAAAGAATGATGACACTTTAGAGAACTGTATGGCTTTAGGAATTCAGACTTAGCCAAATCAATGGGGAATAAAAAATGATTTTAATAATGATAGACCTTTGGAGTTAGAGGTGACCTCAGTTATAGTTAGCTGCCAGAGGCATGAACTGCTGTACAGTTCATGTTCAACAACCTGTCCATTGGTGGCTATCTTTGATTTTACATAAATTCTCAGAAACAGGGAATTTACTACTTAGGGTGATAATTGATAGTCATTTCTTCCTTACATTAAAATGAAATGTGCCTTCCTCAGGCACCTTTTGTAGAACCACAAAAGTTGAATTTCTTTTCCAGATGCCAGTCCTTAAGAAAGGCAAAGATAGATCACTTTCCCCTTTTCCCTCTACATCCTTTATCCTTCATGCTAATAAGCCCCAGTTACTTCAGCAGAACAGTGTCATGTCTCCTATGAGCTTAGTCACTGACCACTTCTTTGCCTTTATAAACTGTATCCAGAAAGAAATGTGGCCTGACTGCCAGAATAAGGGATCAACTTTGAGGGGCCAAATGAGGTTTTATGGACCTCACCTAAGATACTTCTTGGTATTCTGCATGACCAAGTCTCAGACTCTAGTTAATATAGTTTAAGATTTACAGATTATGGGCTGCTTGGGTGTCTCAGGCCTTAAGTGTCTGCCTTCGGCTCAGGTCATGATCCCAGGGATCAATCCTGGGATTGAGCCCCACGTCAAGCTCCCTGCTTGGCAGCGAACCTACTTCTCCCTCTCCCACTCCCTCTGCTTGTATTCACTCTCTCGCTGTGTCTCTCTCTGTCAAATGCATAAGATCTTTAAAAAAAATTTACAGATTGTAATTTTAATTAATTTCTATTTTGTTCTTATGCATTTATTTTTAACTGTACTACAGAACTTTAGTAGTCTCTTAAATTTGATCTTGCTAGATTTAATCTGTACCCAGTTTGTCATCCAGTATATTGGGCATCCCTTCCTGCTTCCAGTCATCCACAGCTTGAGTGTGCTGATGGCAGCTTGAGTTGGCTGGGCCAGGATGAGAGGTTGGGCAGGCTCCTAGCAGCCTCTGGTTGTTCCTGCTCATCCGCCTGCTCTGGGCCTGGTCTTTAACCTGCCTCAATGCTATCATTCAGCTTGCATTTTTCACTTTCTTAACTGTGATGTGAATTGTCAGGTGCCCTGTTGAAAACTGCATTTGCTATGTCTGCAGCATCCTCCTGCCTGGTATTCCTGCAAAAAAGAAAAAAGTCTTAATCTAGTCCTATCTTTTCCTTTTCCAACTGTCACGTTAGAGAATCTTACTTAGGGTTGATAAAGTTCACTGGCCTGTAGTTTTAAACTCCATCTTCTATCCTGTGAAAATTCAGACATTATGACTTACAACACTTTCAGACTTGCAAGGGTGTAACTCTTAATGGGTTTTCACTCTCATTGTCTTGTTTGAACCTTACATTCAGGTTGGCAGATGCTATGCCCATTTGTCGGATCCTGTAACTCTTGCTGCCAACATTTGGCAGAGCCGGATCAGAATTCTACTCATTTGAAACTGATGTAGGTGGTTGCTTTTCTGCCATATCCCACTTCCTTGTGATATTTAGAAATGCTGTAAAAAGTGAGCTGTTTGAGGACAGCAAAGAGCCCTCAGAGGCCACACCTAAAGTTAAGCTCCGTAGGTGAAATGTACTTGTTTTTTCCCATTACTTCCATACTTCCCCTTGTTGCTTCTTGACCTTTATCCTTTCACATCTTTTTCGTTCCTCCTCCCCTGTCCCGGGAAAGGAAATGAAAGCCGCCTATTTCTGGTGTGAAATGCTAGCTCCCTGGAAATACAATTTTTAAAAAAAAAATTTTTTTAATTTATTTGTCAGAGAGAGGGAGAGAGAGTGAGCGAGCACAGGCAGACAGAGCGGCAGGCAGAGGCAGAGGTAGAAGCAGGCTACCTGCAGAGCAAGGAGCCAGATATGGGACTCAATCCCAGTATGCTGGGATCATGACCTGAGCCAAAGGCAGCTGCTTAACCAACTGAGCCACCCAGGCCTCCCTGGAAATACAATTAAAAAAAAAAAATCCGTTAGTAACTCAAGTGTATTGTTTACTGTGGAAAATATCACTATCTCGAAGTTTTAATAGGGTCAAGGAAAGAGAGGTTGAGGGGCACTTGGGTGGCTCAGTGGGTTAAAGCCTCTGACTTCGGCTCAGGTCGTGATCCCGGAGTCCTGGGATTGAGTCCCGCATCGGGCTCTCTGCTCAGCAGGGAGCCTGCTTCCCTTCCTCTCTCTCTGCCTGACTCTCTGCCTACTTATGATCTGTCTCTCTGTCAAATAAATAAATAAAATCTTAAAAAAAAAAAAAAAAAAAAGGAAAGAGGGGTTGAAAGGGGGATGTTTATGAGGAGTTGAGCGTCTTAAGGTTAAGGTCGATCTTTCAATGCGGGGCTTGGTGAGAATTGGGCAAAGTTCATGATATAATAGTTTAACCTCAGTGCGTAAGATTGAAGTATTGGGATGCTGTCTTCGGACATTGCGGTCCTTGGGCAGGTTTCTTAAGTTTTCCAAGCTTCAGGTTCCTCGTCTGTGAAAGGGTTAGATACGATTCAGTGAGATAATGTGTGACTGTGGCACAGGCAAGCCCCAGATAAATGGCGCTGTCATGCATTGGTCTCACTCCAAAGCCTGAACTTTTCGCGCCCGACCACTTGTCTTCCTGACCCCCGACGGCGCACCTCGAGAGCCCCGCTGGGCGAGGACACCAGGCTGGACGCCGCTGCGCCCCTTAGCCAGCAGAGGCCGCCCGCGCTCCCTCCGTCCGGGCGGCTCCCCCTGCAGCCGCCGTCGCCTCTCTGCGCATGGCTGTCCCGGCGGCCGCCTGACCGCCGCCCACCTTCCCCCACCGCGGCGGTCTCACAGTCCTGTGGGAGCTCGCGGACATCGTGGGCCCGGCGGGGCTCGGCGGGCGGCGTGGACCCTGCAGGGCGGGTGGCGTGAGGTGTGGCGCGGCGGGCGGCCCGGCCAGGGTCCTCGCGGGTCCTCGGCGGGCCCGGGGGAGGGCCCTCTTTGTGGCTGCAGTTGGCAAGATGGCGCCGGTGGGGGTGGAGAAGAAGCTGCTGCTGGGCACGAACGGGCCCGCGGTGGCGGCCGCCGGCGACCTAACCAGTGAGGAGGAAGAGGGCCAGAGCCTATGGTAAGACCGCGAGGCAGCCGAGCTGAGCCGGCTGGGTCGGGGGAGGGCGCGGCCGGGCGGGGAGCCGGCCGGACTGGGCTGGACCGTCGGACAGTCTGACGGGCCGTCGCGGGCAGAGTAGGTCCAGTCGGGTCGGGTCCAGTCTAGCCCCGGGGCTGACCGCTCCGCTGTTGTCCCCACAGGTCCTCGATCCTGAGCGAGGTGTCCACCCGCGCTAGGTCCAAGCTGCCGTCCGGCAAGAACATCCTGGTCTTCGGTGAGCGCCGGAGGCGGGGCGTTGCCCGGGGAGCTGGGGTGGGCGAGATGGGCGCTCCCCTCACAGGTCCCAGCCTCTCTCTCACCTCCCTTCTGCCCGCGCGGCCTGCCTCCCCCAGGAGGGCTGGAGATTCTGTCTGGACAGCCGGAGCGTGGCCAAGTCCACCTCCTTGAGGTTGGGATATCTCTTTTGGAGAGTCAAGTAATGCTGGCGTGGAGTTGTCGGCACATTCCTTAGTCACTTGGCCGCAACATCAACCTTGCTTTAAATGCCTCTGATTTCCTGCCTTCGTAGCTTCGAAGTTAACCAAATTGCTAGTGTAGGGACGGGGGAGAGAATATGAGAAGGTTAGGTGAAGGGGGTGGGGGAACGAGGTGACTTGGGGTCGGCGCTAGAGATGACACCGGGGCCACTCCTTCATCTTCATGAGTAGTGGACAGTTGGGGAGACTCTGCAAACGACAGTAGGTCTTGGATTCCTTACTAGGGACTTCGCTGCATTATTCCAGCCCTTACTACTGGATTACCTGGGTCACGTCTGTTAGTGTGTCTGGTCTCCGTTCCTTCTACAGGTGAGGGGGTTTGGTCAGGTTCATTCATACAGAGAACCCATTGATTGAGTGGTTCCTGTAGGCTGGGCACGGAGACAGCACAGACATCCTTCAGACTTCACAGGAGAAGCTCAGGTTAATGAGAGACTAACGTGTTGGTAATTGTGCTACACCATATTGGCATGGCAAGATTATTGCGGGAGCATCACATTGTTTGATGTTTTGGGGTCAGGTGTTTTGAAGGATGTCAACATGCAGGGGCACAGAGGGTTAGTGTTTGCAAGAACATGGAGGTGACAGGAGGGTGTTGGGGGTTGAAAGCTGCCAGAAGCTCCTTGTGGAAGGTGATGGATGAAGTAAGTTGGGGCAGATTTGGAAGACTGAAGAGTTGATGCTTTTTACTGGAGGACCCTGAATCTCAAGGGTCTTTGTTTCCCCTCCATCCTCATCCTCCTGGCGATCACTGTTAGGGTGGCTTTCTCAGTGTGTTTGAGAGAAGTTTATGGTTTTTAGGTGATGGTCACTACAGAAAGTAATAGAGGACCTTCAGAGATCTTCATTAAGTGGAGCATCAAGGTCACCAGATCTGTGCTTTAGAAAGGGAATTCTGGGAGCAGAGTTGCTGGTGGCAAAAATGAGCAGGTATTGAAGTCAGGCTGTCAAGGGTTCACCATGGCCCAGATGGAATGTGGAGTATCTGAATGGGGTAGTGGCATGGGGGATGGAGAGGAGGCCTTTGATCTGTGGAATGCCTCTCCATTCTCATGTCCTGTAATTCCATATTATTAAATCCCAGGGGTGCTTAGTAATGTTTCTGGGTGGTGGTTTGTTTTAATGTTTAAGGTTTCTTTTTCGGGGGTGGGGGTGGTTGTTAGTTGGTGGGAGGGGAATGAGGAGGTGCTTGATAATTACTGAGACTGTGCCTAAGAGTTCTGCTCAGGTCTGTAATTATTTTCATCAGTTTCCTAGCCTTCGGGATGGCTTATGAAAGAGAGGTACTAAAATCAAAAGTGAATAATAGCTTCTTTTCTTCATGATGATGAGGCAGGATCAGACTTTTTTTCTAGTTGAAAGTTCCTGGGCTTTAAGGTTAATTATATTTTGAAGATTTCTTGCTTTTCTTATAGTAAAAGTTTATTTTGTGAGAAACTGACTCCACCTTCACTTTCACTTCTCCAAATGCATGTCTTATAAATTGTATATATGCTGCCGAAGCGAGCACTGCATGTCTTATAAACTGTAAATAGGGCCTGTGGCCCTGCCTTATTCTATGTAATAAAGGAATGACTGAAATAAGGATGTCTGCAGTAGAATGTCATTTTATTTATTTTTTTTTAAAGATTTATTTATTTATTTATTTATTTGACAGAGAGAGATCACAGTAGACAGAGAGGCAGGCAGAGAGAGAGAGAGGGAAACAGGCTCCCTGCTGAGCAGAGAGCCCGATGCGGGACTCGATCCCAGGACCCTGAGATCATGACCTGAGCCGAAAGCAGCGGCTTAACCCACTGAGCCACCCAGGCGCCCTAGAATGTCATTTTAGATCTTATAATTTGCCACCTTTATCACCATCCTCAACCACTCTTAAAGCAAAGCCTGCTCTGTTTATGATGAATGCAGGTGAGACCTCAGCAGCAGGCTTTGTGTGAAATTCTCAGTTGTCACTTGTGTAAGTGTCAAGACTCCCCATCCTTGCCTAGAATAAATGGCACACTTTGCCTTCTTATGTATATCATTTGTAGGTGAAGATGGCTCTGGGAAAACAACCCTCATGACTAAACTTCAAGGAGCTGAGCATGGCAAAAAAGGAAGAGGCCTAGAATATCTCTACCTCAGCGTCCATGATGAGGACCGAGATGGTAAGTGAAATGTTGATCTGTGTTAAAGGTCTTATGCATGTCTCGGACTCCGTGGTTGTGGCTCCTGTAATGTGTCTAGGCATTCTTAGTTTTCTGTTTAGTTCTAAGAGAGTTAGTAACAGGGAAACAGATGAGACATACGTCTTTGCAGGACTTTATCCACTTTTTTTTTTTTTTTGTTTATTTCTTTAAGTAATCTCTGCCACCATTATGGGTCTCAAATTCACAGCCCCAAGATTAAGAGTTGCATGCTCTTCCTACTGAGATGGTTAGGCGCCCCTACCCACTTTTCCTTTTTAGAGTATGTTAATAAAAATGAGGAATTGGGACCATTAACTATTGCTCTGAGTAGCCCCCAATTAAAAGGAGATCTTGAAGGTAAAGTTTCAAATTCACATAAAGGTAGTAAAAAAGATATTCTTAAAAGCTTTGGAAAAAACAAAAGCATAAATGCTTTGGGCCTCTCTATGAGAGAAATGCTTGGCAGACTGATTTGGGCACACTGTTACTTTGCCACGTCCTACTGGAGAATCTGAAATTGGTATGATTCAGAGAATAACAGCTTAATAGATATTCACAGTAGCATTTTTCTGAGTCTTTTTGTGGCAATGTAGAAATGCTAATTTCCTGTGTTTCTTTCAGTGGAGGAAATAAGAGGCTAGGAGATGATGTTCTTTCTTAATTCCTATCTCTAGATAAGGGTAATGGATAGTAATAGTCTGTGCCTACAGGGTAGTTGAGAATATTAAAAGTAAATGATAAGCACTCTTATAAAGATTAGCTATTGGGTGCCTGGGTGGCTCAGTGGGTTAAAGCCTCTGCCTTCGGCTCAGGTCATGATCCCAGGGTCCTGGGATCGAGCCCAGCATCGGGCTCTCTGCTCAGCGGGGAGCCTGCTCCTCTCTCTCTCTCTCTGCCTGCCTCTCTGTCTACTTGTGATCTCTGTCTGTCAAGTAAATAAAATCTTTAAAAAAAAAAAAAGATTAGCTATTATTTAGAACTTCTTTCTTGGGGCACCTGGGTGGCTCAGTGGGTTAAGCCTCTGCCTTCGGCTTGGGTCATGATCTCAGGGTCCTGGGATCGAACCCTGTATCAGGCTCTCTGCTCAGCAGGGAGCCTGCTTCTTCCTCTCTCTCTCTGCCTGCCTCTCTGCCTACTTATGATTTCTCTATCAAATAAATAAATAAAATTTAAAAAAATTCTTTCTTACAGATATCATTATGAGTTGGATTGAGTAATTGTTTTTGGTTACCACTACTCAGTAATGCCTCTTTTGTAAACTTTTAAGCTTTATGACTGGCTCTAAAGCAAATAATCATTGGTAACTAGGTCTTTTCATTTGTAAGAAGGTTATTTCACCTACAGGTGAAATACGTGTGTTAGATTACTTTATATTTGCCTTTACCCATTTAAACAGTAAGGATCACAATATAAGGGTGATTATATAAGGAAGCAAATCCCACCACCTCTGGTTCCCCATTTCCTTAAGGTTAGGGTGGACCAGGATAATTCTTGATCTCCGAGAGTCATTTGATAGAGGTCATGGATAAGGCTCTCTTATTAAACCTTCAAGACCTGCATTGTGTTAAAGTTAACCGAGTGGTCATTTTAGAACCCCAGAGACTTGGTTCCTGCTCCTCTTCTCCTAGCTTCCTTTGCCATGCTGAACATTGCCTGAAAGTTGTGAAAGAAAGGTAGGAGGTAGGCTTGGTGCTTAGGGCTCTTCTTGTGTAAGGATGATAGGCATTCGGGTGCCCAACTGGGCCCACCAGCATCAGTGTGGGTAAGTCGGACTGAGGGGCCACTGAGCCAAGCTTGGAGGACTTCATATTGTCTGAGCCTTGCATCCTGTTTTTGTTGGGCAGCATGGTTATTGTGGAAACCGCTTGGGTTTTGGAGCCACCAAAACTGATTTAGAGTCCTGCTTCCATAATCACTAGTTGTGACTGACCGAAGCCCTTCACACCTCCGTTGGGGTAATAGTACTGTTTTGTAGGTTGATGGAATGAGAGGTGGCATGTATTAGGTGTCGCCAGCTACTTGAGACACAGTGGTAGCTCTTGTACCATTTTGAAAGTACAAAGCCTGGTGTAGAAATTCTGTGAATCTGCTTGTATCAAGATGACGTAAATATATATCATACCAAAGCATCTTATTAACCGATATTCACTTGCCTTTGAGTTGAAGAGCCATTAACATTTATTTCAGATTCTTTAAGGTTGCCTTAAAAATTTTTTTTTTTTTTTAAAGATTTTATTTATTTGTCAGAGAGAGAGCGAGCGAGCACAGACAGAGTGGCAGGCAGAGGCAGAGGGAGAAACAGGCTCCCTGCCAAGCAAGGAGCCCGATGTGGGACTCGATCCCAGGACGCTGGGATCATGACCTGAGCCGAAGGCAGCTGCTTAACCAACTGAGCCACCCAGGCGTCCCAGGTTGCCTTAAAAATTTACTGGTCTCTGGCATTTTAGGCCACCTACTTGCAGGTCTTTTTTTTTTTTAACCCTTACCAGTGGTTAGTTATACATCTTTCAGTAGTAGTCTTTTTTATTGTTTGATGTGAGTGGGTTATAAATAATACATAATATAAATATAAATATAAATAATACATTTTGCAGACAATCACACAGGTAGAGAAAATGGTCTTTGGCTTATCCGTGGTTTGTGGTGGGACATGATGTGTCAGAGAACCACTGCCTCAAGGGTTCTGGGCATCCGTTTAACATCACATGTGGTGTGTATTATCTCCATGTAAGTGAGTGATTATGTGTAGTGGGCAGTGGGAAGAGAAGCTGAAGAAAGGAACCATGCTTGGTGAGGGGTAGGCATTAAAATCAGTGGGCTTCAGGTACAGAGCAGTATCTTTGAAGACATCTACAGAACCCAAACCAAAACCACTGTCTACAATGTATTAGAATTTTGAAAGTTTAGTTAGGTAAGTAGATAGCTTATTATACTGTTGAAATAGTCATGAACATAACGTTTTTAACAGCATTTGTTTTAATGAATCAGTTACACAAAAAAGGATAGCTAACAGAACATGGGTTTTTAGAGTGTATTTTGGAGTTTGTTGGGAAAGAAATTAGTGAAATGATACTGGTTGTAGGAGTTCTCAAGACACTTTTCTGGAAAAATATTTCTCAAAAATGATACCTAAAAACTTTTTAAAATAGGTTATCATTATGGAGACTTATCTTCTGTGGTTTGATCACCCAGGTATAATTTTGGAATCATGTGCTTCATTAAATGTCAGTAGTTGCACATTTGTGTGTATGTTTAACTTTTTATTATGGAAAAACCTTTAAAAATAGGTACAACATAGACTTAGGATCATGAAACCCAGTGTATGTGTTATTTGCCTTGAACAGTTACTTTAAACAGTTCTGTAGCAATTTTATTTCAACTATAACTTGCTTCTCCTCTCACTCCACACTGGATTATGTTGAAGCAGATTTCAGACATTGTATCATTTCTTTTACAAATACTTCCATATGTATGTTAAAAATAGGGACTTTTTTGAAAAAAGATTTTTTTTATTCATTTGGAGGGAGAGAGAATGTGAGACCACAAGCAGGGACCCTGGGATCATGACCTGAGCCAAAGGCAGATGCTTAACGGACTGAGACACCCAGGTGCCTCTAAAAGATAAGGATTTTTAAAAACATAGCTATATTCTTATTATACCAAAAATAACTAATTCCTTAATATCACCAGGCATCTAATAATTCATACCTCAATTTTTTTTTTTTGCTTTTTTTAAAAATTTATTTATTTGTCAGAGAGAGAGGGAGAGAGCGAGTGAGCACAGGCAGACAGAGTGGGAGGCAGAGGCAGAGGGAGAAGCAGGCTCCCTGCCGAGCAAGGAGCCCGATGTGGAACTCGATCCTAGGACGCTGGGATCATGACCTGAGCCGAAGGCAGCCGCTCAACCAACTGAGCCACCCAGGTGTCCCCATACCTCAATTTTTATATGTAATAATTTTATCTTGGCATTTAAACACAAAGATCCTGTCGCTTTGGCACCCTTTGTAGTATGTGAACTCCCGGTTTAGTGTGCATGACAAGAAGAGCTTGTTTAACCGCAGGTTGTTCAGCACAGCTTACTGTGCCATAGATTGCTGATAGCTGAGAATGGATTACGTAGACTATGGTGCAGTTGAACAGTGAACATTTTAGCTTTTATATGTATCTTTTGATTCTTATTGAGAGCTAAAATGCCCTTCACTCTTTATTCCTCAGACATTGCTGGAATCTCTTTAAAACGCTTATTTTTTTTTAAGATTTTATTTATTTGATAGACAGATCACAAGTAGGCAGAGAGGCAGGCAGAGAGAGGAGGAAGCAGGCTCCCTACTGAGCAGACAGCCCAATGTGGGGCTCTATCCCAGGACCCTGGGATCAGGACCTGAGCCGAAGGCTTTAACCCACTGAGCCACCCAGGCACCCTGGAATCTCTTTAGATTACATATTACTGTAGTTAAAAAATTTTTAAAGTTGAGGCACCTGGGTGGCTCAGTGGGTTAAAGCCTCTGCCTTCGGCTCAGGTCCTGATCTCAGGGTCCTGGGATCGAGCCCCGCATCGGGCTCTCTGCTCAGTAGGGAGCCTGCGTCCTCTTATCTCTCTCTGCCTGCCTCTCTGCCTACTTGTAATCTCTGTCTGTCAAATAAATAAATAAATTCTTTAAAAAAAAACTTAAAAAAATTTTTTTTAAAGTGTAGATAGTTCACTAGGCCCCTTGACCAAGGGTTACTGCTCACTGAACACTTGGGCTCTTTTCCAATTAGGATTTATTTTTGGTTTTGTCTGGAATTCTGTGGCTGTCACTTTCAAGTTTTTGGGTTTTTTTTCTTTTCTTTTTCAAGATTTTATTTATTTATTTGACAGCACACACAAGCAGCGGAGCAGGGGGAGGGTAGAGGGAGAGAAAAAAGCAGACGTGGGGAGCGTGATGGACTGATGCAGGGCTCAGTCCCAGGACCCCAAGATCATGACCTCAGCTGGGGGGCAGATGCTTAACTGACTGAGCCACCCAGGCGCTCCTCAAGTTCTTTTTTTTTTTTTTTAATTTTTTTTTTTTAAATTTATTTATTTGTCAGAGAGAGAGGGAGAGAGCGAGCACAGGCAGATAGAGTGGCAGGCAGAGACAGAGGGAGAAGCAGGCTCCCCGCAGAGCAAGGAGCCCGATGCAGGACTGGATCCCAGGACGCCGGGATCATGACCTGAGCCGAAGGCAGCTGCTTAACCAACTGAGCCACCCAGGCGTCCCAACTCCTTAAGTTCTTGATGTGGCTTTTTTTCAGCTGTGCTGATGGTTTTTGTCAGGTAGTAACTTAACTTGACTACTTTTTTCAGATCACACACGCTGCAATGTATGGATTCTGGATGGAGACCTATACCACAAAGGCTTGCTGAAGTTTGCAGTTTCTGCTGAATCCTTGCCCGAGACCTTGGTCATTTTTGTCACAGACATGTCTAGGCCTTGGACCGTGATGGAATCTCTACAGAAATGGGCTAGTGTTTTACGTGAGCACATTGATAAAATGAAAATTCCACCAGAAGAAATGAGGGAACTGGAACGGAAGTGTAAGTACAATAGGGTTTTCATAATTAGAAAATTCACTACTGTCTATGGATGGTTCAAGCCACCTTCCTTTATCAGTGTCAAGAGGTTACAAAGCTTCCATTACGGAGTATGTGGTTTTGTTTGCGCCATTTGTTTCAGAATTGCTCTTGTAAATTCAGTAGTCAAGAAGTATTTAAAGCAGGGGCGCCTGGGTGGCTCAGTGGGTTAAAGCCTCTGCCTTTGGCTCAGGTCATGATCCCAGGGTCCTGGGATCGAGCCCCATATCGGGCTCTCTGCTCAGCAGGGAGCCTGCTTCTTCCTCTCTCTCTGCCTGCTTCTCTGCCTACTTGTGATCTCTGTCTGTCAAATAAATAAATAAAATCTTGGGACGCCTGGGTGGCTCAGTTGGTTAAGCGGCTGCCTTCAGCTCGGGTCATGATCCCAGCGTCCTGGGATCGAGTCCCACATCGGGCTCCTTGCTCAGCAGGGAGCCTGCTTCTCCCTCTGCCTGCCACTCTGTCTGCCTGTGCCCACTCTCTCGCTGTCTCTCTCTGACAAATAAAATCTTTTTTAAAAAGTAAATAAATAAATAAATAAATAAAATCTTTAAAAAAAAAAGTATTTAAAGCAGTCTTATTCTCAAAAGCATCACAGTTGAAGAAAGTAGAACAAATCCATATTCCTTGTTCTTCATTAGTTCTCTTTTAAAATGAGGCTTCTTGGGACGCCTGGGTGGCTCAGTTGGTTAAGCCGCTGCCTTCGGCTCAGGTCATGATCCCAGCGTCCTGGGATCGAGTCCCACATCGGGCTCCTTGCTCGGCAGGGAGCCTGCTTCTCCATCTGTCTCTGCCTGCCACTCTGTCTGCCTGTGCTCTCTCTCTCTCCCTCTCCCTCTGACAAATAAATAAATTTAAAAAAAAAATAAAATAAGGGTTCTTGGGACGCCTGGGTGGCTCAGTTGGTTAAGCCGCTGCCTTCGGCTCAGGTCATGATCCCAGCGTCCTGGGATTGAGTCCCACATCGGGCTCCTTGCTCGGCGGGGAGTCTGCTTCTCCCTCTGCCTCTGCCTGCCACTGTCTGCCTGTGCTCGCTCGCTCGCTCTCCCTCTCCCTCTGACAAATAAATAAATAAATAAATAAAAAACAAGGGTTCTTTCCTCACCTCTCAAATTTGAGTCAGTTCTTTGGGTGTTTTCATTTCTCTGTTATTCTGGCTGCTGTGTTAGCCTCAGTGGGTGTGGACACTTAACGTGGGATCTGCAGCTTGAGTCCATTGCCCTGGGATTCCATTGAGGCCCCATGGACTCTCTCATTGTTAGGCTTAAAGGAAGCCCTACAAAAGACAAATCTTTCAGCTTCTACCTTAGTTCATTTTGAAAGTCAGCAAGTATGATTTTAGTTAGAAATAGGAAGGTCATTTTTTTGTCATTAAAATGAAAGGCTGTTTTGAGACTAAGACATCCAAGTCCTTTTGACAGCAGGGAACTTTCAAATTAAATGAAGTTTGTTTTGTTTTGTTTTTCCTTACTGTGATTGAGAAGCTTATTTTTCCTTTCCCTTGCTTCTGTGCACTTACATCAGCTTCTGTCCACTTGCCAGGGAAATGGGAGGGGCAGGGGCTGGGGCTGTGGCTGTGTGCAGCAGCAGCAGTCTTGGCCAGGGCAGGCTGGGCTCAGCCTGGCTCTTTGCCACAGGATGACATCATTCCCTTTAGTGAATTAATAAGGGCTTCTAGGGCATGGCACACAGGATCTTCACACTTACTGGTGGAAGGGTTCAGAAATTTTGATGTGCTTTCTAAATCAGCTCTCTGGCTGTGTGTCTTCTTATCATAAATTCCTCTTGTTCTTGTCCCACATTAGCTAAAATGGGAGTTTAACATCTAAATCTTTGGTTTGCTGTGTGCATGTGTATTTCCTAGGTCACTCGCATGTGTTCTACAGTGGTTGTTATGCAGCTCAGCTCATCTGTCTTCAACCACTGACCTTTCTAGATAATGCCTCTTTTTCCCCTGTAATAGAGACCTTAAAGACAACTTCTTAGAATAGTTCTGAGGCTGAAGAGCTCTTTGTCTTTCACTGCCCATTTAGCGTCTTACCCAGATTAATGGGTTAATACCCTGAAGATTTCAGTCTCTGAGTCTGTTTTCTTAGTGTTATAACCTTGTGAATACTTTTGAAGCAAAAAAGTAAAATCAAGCCAAGCATATTGTTCTTTTCCAGATAGGAAAAGTGTCTGTCTTGTGCTGGGTCGGTTCTAGGCATCAGAGATGCACACAGCAGACAAGATGCTTGCTCCTGGGAGCTTGTAGTCCCATGAACTATTAAATTTATTTTGTGCTTAGTCATTGATGTCTGTCACTTAGGATTAATTTCAGCTGCTTGTGACATAAAACCCAAAATAACAGGGGTTTAAACAAGACAAGTTGATTTCTCTGTCCTATAAATGAAACCCAGAGTTAAGCAGTTGAGGCCTGGAAGGCAGCTCTGGGAAGGCAGGTCAAAGATGCTGCCTCCTGCTTATTGCTTTGTCATCTCTAGGGTGTGGTTCTCTTCCTCTGGACAACTAGAGCTGTAGCCTTCCCATCCGTGTTCCAGACAGCACATGGAGGAAGAGGAAAAAGGGGCTGAAGGGTGCGTGTCTGTTGTCTTCCTAAGGAGGCTAGGAAATGTAGTTCTGAATGGCCATATGTTCTGTGTATCAAGGTTGGGTTTGGTTATAAGGAAGAAGGGAAGAGAGGACACAGGCTGGCAACTAGCGATTACTGGAACCACGTCCATGCCTCCTGACTCTGCTTATCCTTCTGAAGGCCTCTGTTGTTTTCACCGCCCTTCCTCTGAGATGTTTGGATGGTAGTCATGCCTTTGTGCTGCATGTTGAAGGAGTGCCTTTGTTAGTGCTGGCTTTAGGTTACGTTTTCATAAAGCAATCAGCCATCTTCTTGCTCATCAGACTCCTGCTTTGCAGATCATTTGGACTCTAGGTTTTGTATTGGACGATTAAAGGGCTGCATCCAGCCTAGTTCTAATCCAACACCAGTCTCCAGTGTGCTGAGTTTGGAATGCTGCTCCATGGTGGGCCACTCTTTCAGGTTTGGTTCCCCGGCAGCCCTGAGTCTATGGCATCTGTTTGACTGGCGGTGATGGGGTAGGGCAGAGCAACCCCAGAGCTGCTAGAAGGTGGTGCTTGTGTAGGTTAGTCTTTTCTGCTTTATGTATGGGGCTTCCCTTGCTTATCAAATAGAGAAAAAAGATTAGGTGCTCTATGTGGGACGTTTTCAGGATTGTGGAACCAGTGGGTGATCAATGAGGTAGGAGGGAAAAGATGAGAGAGAGAGAGGCAGCAGCTAGGGTAGAGCACTCTGATCTCCTTCCCCTTCCCACTCCCATGAGATGCTAAAGGGGGACCCCCAGGTGGACTGTGAAATATTGGCCATCCCACCATTGGAGAGAAATTGTTAATACTGTGGCATGTGTGCACCCTAAGGGAGGTGCACATTTTATTACATGGTCATTATGTTTTTATCATCCTTTTTCACCAACCTCTGTTACGGACACTTACTTTGCCTTCCAACTTACTTTCTAGAATGCTGAGTTATTAAAAACACGTGTGTTTCCTACAGTTGCTGGATAGCCATAGTTAAGTTAGTCTAACCCTGGGCTTCCCAACTATTTTTACATCCTGGCATATGTAGAATACAGCAGTTCATGCAGGGCGCTGGGTGATGGAGTTTCCTGGAGCTCATCATTGGAGATGCCCTAGCCCTGCCTCACTTCCCATAGCCACTTAGCTGACCTGCAACTTGCTCTAGGCTCTGCCATGCTCACTCTCTTGGAATTCCTGGTTGGGTGCCTTATGTGATGTTGGGCAGTCATAGGTATTACCCAGAACTTAAGGCATTTTATTTTCTATTAATTTGAAGATTTGTTAAAATGCAGGGGGGGGGCACCTGGGTGGCTCAGTGGGTTAAAGCCTCTGCCTTCAGCTCAGGTCATGATCCCAGGGTCCTGGAATCAAGTCCCACATTGGGCTCTCTTCTTGGTGGGGAGCCTGCTCCCCCTCACCCCCCACGTGCTGTTCTGCCTGCTTGTGATCTCTGTCTGTCAAATAAATAAATACAATCTTTTTATTTATTTGTTTATTTTTTTTTAAAGATTGTATTTATTTATTTGACGGAGAGAGATCACAAGTAGGCAGAGAGGCAGGCAGAGAGAGAGAGAAGGAAGCAAGCTCCCTGCAGACCAGAGAGCCTGATTCGGGACTCGATCCCAGGACCCTGAGATCATGACCTGAGCCGAAGGCAAACGTTCAGCCAACTGAGCCACCCAGGTGCCCAAATTCAATCTTTAAAAAAAAAAAATGCTTTCAGGGAGAAAATTTGGGAACCTTTGATTTCTTCAAAATCCTTCAACAGCCATGCTAAGTTCATCAGAAAACCCTTCAATGATCTTTTTTTCTAAATATAGTAAAGATCTCTTGACTGTTTATATTGACAATGAAATTATGTGAATGAGCTTAATGAAGAGAAATTGTGGGACACCTGAGTGACTCAGTTGGCCAAGCGTTTGCCTTCGGCTCAGGGAAGGGATAATCCCCACGGTTCCTGGGTTTGAGTCCCACATCAGGCTCCTTGCTCAGCAGCGAGCCTGCTTCTCCCTTTGCCTGCACTGCTCCTTCTGCTTGTATGCATGTGTGCTCTCTCTCTCTCTGACAAATAAAATCTTAAAAGCTTCTTTCCCTCTCCGTCTCCCTTTGCCTCTGCCTCCCTTAAAAAATGTTTGAAACAGGGGCGCCTGGGTGGCTCAGTGGGTTAAAGCCTCTGCCTTCCCTTCAGGTCATGGTCCCAGGGTCCTGGGATTGAGCCCTGCATCGGGCTCTCTGCTTGGCAGGGAGCCTGCTTCCTCCTCTCTCTCTACCTGCCTCTCTGCCTACTTGTGATCTCTCTCCGTCAAATAAATAAATAAAATCTTTTAAAAAAAAGACTCGATCCCAGGACCCCAGGATCATGACCTGAGCTGAAGGCAGAGGCTTAACCCACTGAGCCACTCAGGTGCCCCTTTAAAAAAAATTTTAAAAAATATTTGAAACCTGTTCTGTGTATGAAGAGGAGTATATGCACCTCTCTTTAGGTTCTTTTTAATCCATTTATTTGCATTTTCTTTTTTTTTAAGATTTTATTTATTTGACAGACAGAAATCACAAGTAGGCAGAGAGGCAGGCAGAGAGAGAGGAGGAAGCAGGCTCCCCGCTGAACAGAGAGCCCGATGCAGGGCTCGATCCCAGGGCCCTGGGATCATGACCTGAGCCGAAGGCAGAGGCTTTAACCCACTGAGCCACCCAGGTGCCCCCATTTATTTGCATTTTCTTAATGATCATGTTGTGGATGAGACTAAAAGGCATTTTGGTCCTTTTGTCCTATTGGGTATAGAGGGTATAGAGCTTCATGTTTGCTGCTCTAGCTTAAAGTAGCTTTAAGTATCATATCCTTGTTTTCTGGCCTGACATGTAAGCCTTGAAGTACCCATGAAAAGCTGTGGGTCTGTGAGCTTTGTGTTCACTTAGCTTCACCAGGGCCATGGACCATTCTCAGCCTGCAGGCGCTCCTGTGGGATTGCACTCTTGGCCTGAAGTAGTGACTGCCTGTGCCAAGAAGTGGACGTTGTACTGACTCCTTCACGTGTTAGGCGGGAACAGGTTGTTCAACATTGCACAGTGACTCGGGATCTTCGAAAGATGAGACTTGAGTCCACAAGAGTGAGGGTGACGAAGAGATGTGAACGGGCTGGCCAAGCCCGGCCTCGCTCCTTAGTGCACACATGTGTCAGCTGAGTGGAAACAGCATGTTCTTGTGGAATTCAGATGGTTTTACTAGTCTCGTTTTTTAAAAATATTAGAGATATATATATGTGTGTGTGTGTATATTAGATATATAAGAAATATATATCTGGCTTTTTTCATAATAGAAAGTATTAGAATCTTAGAAACTTAAAAAACCTATTTAAGGGGCACCTGCCTGGTTCAGATGGTAGAGTGTGCAACTCTTGATCTCGTGGTTGACTTTGAGCCCCACAATGGGTGTAGAGATTACTTAAAAATAAAATCTGTTAAAAAAGAATAGGTAAATAAAAAAATTAAAACCTATTTAAGAGTTGAATAATTTTTTAATTTTTATTATTTCAAGATGTCCAGGGGTATGTCTTTGCTGCTCCGAAGTTACAGTGCTCAGGCTGAATGTGTCAGAATTGGGATTTTGCATCACTACCTCCAAATCCCTAATATCGCAGTAGAGCAGAGTTGGGAAGTTTGTCGTGACTCTTTATGTTTTGTGCTTATTACTGCCTTTTTTGGTTTTCTAAAACTGGTATGTGTGTTTTTTATTTGTGTGTGATTTTTCTTTTCCATTTTTCACCGGTAGTTGTGAAAGATTTTCAAGACTATGTTGAGCCTGAAGAAGGTTGTCAAGGTTCCCCACAGAGAAGAGGACCTTTGACGTCAGGTCCTGATGAAGAAAATGTTGCCTTGCCTCTTGGTGACAATATGCTGACTCATAACCTGGGAATTCCAGTGTTGGTGGTATGCACAAAGGTATGTGCCAGGGAATTGTAAATCTGGCTGGGCTTGGCCAGTGTACAGTCACCATCTGAAAGAAACTAAGGAGCTTTACTTGCGTGTCTTCCTAAGGGAGAATCGTACTAATTCGGGATTCATTAAGGTACATTGAATAATGGTCAGGCTAGAGATTATTGTCATTTAGTGTTGTTGCTGGAAACATGACATCACTCAGTTTGTTCATAGTTTGAGTTAATCTCTCCATGAAGCACTGTCAACTTTATTGAGTGATTCAAACTTAAAACTAAAAGCAGTTTTCTTAAGGCTCTATGAACCAGTTGGTCTAGCCCAAGTTGATGGTAAAAAATAATAATAAGAGCAGAATTCTTTAGGGTTTTGGTCTCATAAAATCTGTTGGATTTTAGATGATTTTCAGAAAGGAACATAACACTCAATAGAAAAAGAAGGAAGGGAATGCAAAGTTTCAATTTCTTCTACCCTATAGAATGATGACGTGGGAATGAAAAGTTTAGTCAGAGAGAAATAAAGTTGTTTTGGGTTTTTGGACACTTGGCTCGCTCAGTCGGAAGACCCTGGGGCTCTTGATCTCAGGTCGTGAGTTTGAGCCCCACATTGCACGTAGGGATTATTAAATAAGTAAATAGATTGAAAACACACACAACATTTTGGGTTTCAAAAGTACTTTATTCTCAATCACAAAGTGTGCCATTTGCAGTATATTCTGTGAAACAGGAGTCCTATGGAGTATGCAGTGCACAGCCATGTCCCATGGGCCTGCTTCCTAATGTGACTGTGTTTAATTCTTAGAACAACTGTGAGGTGATCAGACTGTTCGGTCCCCACTTTACAGCTCTGGAAACTGTGGTCCAGGGTGAAAGAAAAATTCCCAGTTGTTTTTGACTCTTGTCTAATTAATGCTTAGACCTTTGGCTATGGCTTTATTCTTTGGAGCCATGAAACTTTAAAGATGATGCTATTCCCATCTCAGCAGGGAGAGAAGCAAAAAGATGACTCCTTTCTCTTTCTGCCATCCCTGCAGTGTGATGCGGTGAGTGTCCTGGAGAAGGAGCATGATTACAGGGACGAGCACTTTGACTTCATCCAGTCACACCTACGGAGGTTCTGCCTCCAGTGTATCCTTGGAACGCTGTGTCAGGGCATCAGAACACAGACTCCCCGCTCTGTGCCAAGCCAGGCTGTTGTCCAGATGGGGCATCTTCAGAAAGCTCAAGTACTTCCTGAATTCAGAACAGTTTTCTGCCATGGAGAAATTATGTACATCTTTTTACTAATTTTGTATTTTACTGTATTGGAATTTGAGATGTACTAATTTGTGTCTTTCATCACTTTTTTTTTTTTAATGCTCTACATTTAATAAGGCTTTCATAGTAAGAAGAAAGCTGATATGGGTAGTCTTACTAGCCAACTACTTTTGTCATATCTTGGAAATCTTTTTAAACTTTGCTTTTTTGCAGAAAAAGTAAATTACCCAACACAATATTGGTTTTGATGCCACACAGTTTTTCCCATATGTTTGTTGTGTGCTGTCCTTGAGAGAGAGTGTGTCAGCAGTCTTTTGAGTCTTACTTCTGTAAAAAAAAAATACTGTAAAAAAAAATCTGTAAAAAAAAAAATTCTGTAAAAAAAAAAAAAAAAATACAGTAGCAGTTGGTGCTAGGGACCCGTGCTCTGGAATATGGGGAGGAGGGATAGGTCCCTACCACTTCCTCTGGGCCTTTTATCTTACCCAGCTCAGTGAAGGGTGCTGCTACATGTTAGGTACCCATGTCTTTGATGTGCTTAATGATAAACTGGATCCCGTATGCACATCTGTCTAGGAACGAATCTGTGTGCGTTGGATATGCTGAGGGTGTTTTTCTGGGCTAACCTCAGAGCCATTAACTTGACTGCTTAGGAATCAGCCTGATGGATCAAAAGGTAGCAGTCTGTGTGTTAAATGAAGTGCATGGTCTGCCAGCATTGACATGCTCTATGCATTTGACATGTTCATCTGTTATGATTACTGTTTTAGTTTTAAAAGTTTTAATGCTTTCTAGTGATCATGTATTGATCAAAAACTGATTCACCTGTGAGTAGTACTTTGAGGATTATGCTTGCATATGTTTGCTTTTATCTTTTTGCAATGAATTTGTTTTCCTTAAGCAGATTGATTAGATGGAGCAGCCTTGATTTACACATCAGTGAAGGAGGAGAAAAACCTCGACTTACTGTATAAGTACATTGTTCATAAAACGTATGGCTTCCACTTTATCACACCTGCCTTAGTTGTGGAAAAGGATGCAGTTTTTATGTGAGTTCCATATAGGTTATTTCAAATCCTTTTTTGTTTTAAATGCTTCTTTTTATAGTACATTTACCCTTCGCATTTTATCCTTCCAAGTGAGGTTCTTTCTGTCTCTGTTGTACATAGCCAGCTTTCTGCTGCCTTGGGGTGAAGCGCTTGGGCTGGACCTCACAGGAGATAGATACACCCAGCTCCTCTCCAGATGACTTGCCATTCTGTCTCTACTCTAAGGGAAGTAGGTGAAGTGAGGCCAGGGGTGCTGCCTTTCTTCATTGAGAACAAGGTGCCAAAAGTTAAGCTAGCCGTTTTTGCCACTTGTTGTCAGCTCTGATAGAATACTGGCTGGAGGAGGGAGTTGAAGTGTAGGGAACTGGGCTTTGGGGAGCCTGATCTCTTCTGTTGAAGTATTTGATTTCTCTGCCCATTGGCCGGGAAGATTGCAAGGACCTTCACTGGTGGACCTAGTCAGCATGGACTTCAGCTATATTGAATACTTAACTGGGTTTTTGGCATTTCATATTTTAGGAGCTATTGGGGCTGATGGTCTTGGGCAGAGATTTGGATACCTGTTTGCTCCAGTTTGTGTCTTTCTGTCCCTGGAGAATGATGAGCATTTTGGATGCATGAGTGAATGTTGAAGCTGTGCGGCCTCCTAGAGGACTTGTGCTAGTAGGTTGGTGTTTTAAGCTTAAATACTCTCTTGCTTGGAAATTACAGTTCTTCAGGAACTACTGAGCACTTCCTAGATGCCCAGGTTCTATGCTAAGGATGCTGAAATGAACAAGATGTGGTCCCTGCACACAGGACTAGGGGGCAGGGGTGGGGCAGTAATGGGGTAGTGGAGGCAGTGTGGCAGGGAGGTCAGAGGGGGTGATGGCAGAAGGCTGAGTGTGTGTGCCAAGCAGGTCAGAAGGAGTGGAAGGGCAGTTTCTGAGAAGTTTCTGAGAAGGCTGAAGATGTGAAAGCCAAGAGCTGTGGGGACTGAATAGGGTTGCTTCCTGGACATTGAGGGAGAGCCTGATTCGGGCTGCTTACAGATGGCAAAACTAGAGCCTAAGATGGATTTTAGAGAATTGTTGTCCAGAGCAATCAGGCAGGCAAAAAAGACACAAGCTCAGTGAGTGGTATGTGAGTGCCCAAATCACTTGGAATCCTGAGGAACGGGAAGCCCAGGAAGATGGATTGGGGACTGGGGCTGTTGTGGAGAGGAGAAGCATCTCACAGCTTCTGAAGGCCACCTGGGTCCTGGTGGCATCTTGATCACACCTTGTCCTTTTGCATCTTTGATCCTGTTGATAGTTTAGCTGTTTGGAAGCTGGTGAAGTCAGGGTGGAGCACCCTGGCTGAGAACGCGGTCTGGTCACAGAGCTGTGAAGCAGGGGTCATGTGGGGAAAGGGAGTCCTGCGAGAACAATCAGGTGCCATTTTGTACAGTTTGTAGAGTTCAAAAGTATGTTGTGTAGGGCTTTTTGCAGTTGCTCTTTCCGGAGAGCCTGGTGAAAGGCAGCTGTGCTCACCACTATACCATCAGCGCTGCACCAGGAGAGCCTGGTGGGAATGTAGGCTACTGCCACGGAACTTAATGGAACCTGGGTGCCATCCTGCTTAGCGAAATCAGTCAGGGCAGCACCCATGTAGGAGCCTCAAGGACTGCTTGTGTCCCTTTGCTTTGGGGCCCAGGTGAGTGTAGGTGCCCTCGTGCCCTCCTTTGCTCTGTATCTTCCCACACCAGTAACATTAATGAAGCAGTCCATAAGAAAACTTTTCAGAAGAGTTCTCAGAGAGAGTTCCTCTGCACTGAAGCCCGAGACAATCTCATCCTGGCTCTGTCCTCTGTGCTGTTCTCTGCATCCTCCACTGTCGGAGTAAGGCCCCATTGTGTCCTTGCTCTTCTGGGTGGAGCCATGTGAAAGCTCTGAGCACTTCCTGTGGGTCAGCATGTGTAGTCCATAAGCTCTCATTTTGGCTCCTTGGATTTTGGGCCCCATGAGCTCAGTCTGGAGTAGGACCTGCGATGTCAAGCTGATGGATTATGCTGGCGCTAAACGTTGACTTGTCTGCCACAAGCTACAAGCCAGCCCCAGCAACTACAGACCAGATCTTGTGGGAAAGGCTCTCATCTGAGAGCCCTCTCTAACCCGGAATGTGCTCTAAAGTCTAAAGTGCTGTGAGACAGTCCCAGGAGAAGCAAATCAATCCCCATTTTCTTGCTTTTAGACCTGCAGGTTGGGACAATGAAAAGAAAATAGCAATTTTACATGAAAATTTCACAACTGTGAAGCCAGAAGATGCATATGAAGATTTTATTGTGAAACCACCTGTGAGAAAGGTACCCATGTCAGTCACTTTGAGTTGTAGGGTTTGTGTTTTTGTTGGAGGTTTCTTTGTTTGTTTTGTGAGACAAGAAACCTGTAAGGAAAATATGTTTTGCATATTGAACCACTTTCAGGGGAAGAAAAAAAGTAATCCAGGGGCCTTTAAAAAAAAAAGTCAGCTCAAGTCTGGTGTTAAGTAAATGGCTCCAGGTGGTGGGGCATGAGTGATGGAGTGCCCACATGGAGTTGGGCTGAAGTTTCCCACTAAGTCCTGACAGTCCACCACTGCCTCTGGATAACTGTTAGGAGATCCTTGTGCTTCTCTGACCTGCAGGGTTAGGGTTAGGGTTAGGCCCTGATCTGGGATGTGTTTAGAACCTGCCAGACTTAAATATGTCAGTTGGCCACATGCCAAGGTTGGTCTTGGAACAGAGTTGGTTCCAGACTAGGGAAAACATAATGGTGCAGTTGCAGCAGGGACTCTCCCCAGGATTGTTCCGTGTTGAGACCCGAGCCCAGGATTCTTCTTTCATTGAGAATTTTGATTAAGTAGTTTGGGTGTTCTTGCCCTGTGACCACAAATGAGTATGTCACTTCACTTCACAGCTGGTCCATGACAAAGAGTTGGCAGCAGAGGATGAGCAGGTGTTCCTAATGAAACAACAGGTAAGAAGAACCCGTGAGGCCAGAGCAGAGACCTTCTCATGTGTGAAATGCCAGCCCCCTGGGGTGAGGCTGAGGCCATCACAAAGAGCTTGCAGCATTAACGGGCTTGTAACCAGGTCTCCTTGTTCCCTCCCATTTCTAGCATTGGTACAGAGTAGGGGTTAGACTGTTTGCCTCAGGTGATCCCCTGCCTGCTTGCAGATTCTCAGCGGTGTGAGGTTTAGTATCATTTTAAGTAACCTTTCTCTCTGGAAACTAGGTTTCCTGACACAATACCTCCTGTATTGACAGTTTACCAAGTGCCTTGACCTCACTTCCATTGTTTTACATAGCTCCACACAGCCCTGTGCATGGAGGCAGGAGAGCTGACATATCCATTTTTTAGGTGAGGAGAGTAACTTCCCCAAGCTGAAAGTTAGGAGTGGAAACCCAGTCTCACCTTTCTGTTTTACTAGCAGTATTGTTAGACCTGTCTCTCAGCCGTGTCACAGGTCCGCCTGATGGTGCAGGCAGCTCAGCGGGCTGGGGTGTTGACGGTTCTTTTGCCAACCGGTCCTGCCTTCTGTGCCCTCCTTGCTTCCCTAGCTCCAGAACTGGTTACCTGGATTATTTTTTTCAATATATACACCAAATTGCTGAATTTAAACTTTCTGCATGGATAATATAAAATCTATGGCTAGGTTGTTGTTCATGGCGCCCTCTAGTGGAACACTGGGAAGTAAGTTTCTGCAGACGCACTGGAAGTGTTTCTTCAGTGCATTCTGCAGGCCTCGGTTAATGACCAATATGTCCCTCTCTTTGCAGTCACTCCTTGCCAAGCAGCCAGCCACGCCTACGAGAGCCTCTGTGAGTACCTTAAACTAAACAGGATCAAGGCCCAGTGTTGTAGGTGTCTTTAAACTTCATGCCATTATTTCTAAGAGCCTATATTTGTGTGGGTTTTTGTATTTCAAAGGAATTTGGTTTCTCTGAAGGCCCAAGGCTAGGAACATAATAGGGACTCAGGAAATGTCTGATGAAGGAACATAGCTCAGGGAAATAGAGTGAGCAGGCTTTATTATCTTGATCTTGATATCTCTTCTCTAAGGAGAAACTAAAGTCTAGAAAGAGACTGAGCTGGAACAAACTCCCAGTCCTGCCACCTGTCTCCCTAGACTGAAAAATATCCTTCAGAGAATGTCTTCATTTTTGGAATATGTATTTCCTGTTATTTTCATGCCTCTGTGTAACTTGGGCTGGTTTTGGACTTAGGAATCCCCTGCAAGAGGACCCTCTGGCTCCCCAAGAACTCAGGGCCGGGGAGGGCCAGCCAGTGTGCCTAGCGCCTCCCCAGGCACATCAGTAAAGAAGCCGGACCCAAACATCAAAAGTATGTATCCTGTCTCTGGAGAGTGCTTAGTCTTAGGCCTGAGCCCTGAAGGGCCTGGGTGGCTAGGTTTCAAAGGTGGAGACTCATGGCAGCTGGGCTGTTCTCTTCTCCCAGGAAGGGGATGCTTTCCCCTTTTTCTCGATCAAAGGGAGGGGGCTCACTGTTGACAGGGACCAAGGCCTGTTCCTTTGTCGGAATCAGTGACCTTTGCATCTAAGACCCCAGTTAGGCCATGCAGGTTCCTTCAGAGAGAAATACAAGATAAGAAGTCATTTTTGGGGGGGACCTGGGTGGCTCAGTGGGTTAAAGCCTCTGCCTTCGGCTCAGGTCATGATCCCAGGGTCCTGGAATCGAGCCCCACATTGGGCTCTCTGCTCAGCAGGGAGCCTGTTTCCTCTTCTCTCTCTCTGCCTGCTTGTGATCTCTGTCAAATAAATAAGCAAAATCTTTAAAAAAAAAAAATCATTTTTTGGGGCGCCTGGGTGGCTCAGTGGGTTAAGCCTCTGTCTTCGGTTTAGGTCATGATCTCAGGGTCCTGGGCTTGAGTCCTGCATCGGGACTCTGTTCGGCAAGGAGCCTGCTTCTCCATTTCTCTGGCGGCCTCTCTGCCTACTTGTGATTTCTCTCTCTGTCAAATAAATAAATAAAATCTTAAAAAAAAGAGCTTATAAAACTTTGAAAAACACTGCCTCATAGACAGGGAGATGATGTGCATCATGAGTTATATTATGTCCCTAAACAGATAGAAAATGTAAACAAGTTTGCACTTAATTAATCACGCTAACATGTACTTAGTCTTGGCAGTGGCCGTATATAAGGAATCATAGTGAATGAATGTGCTTAGTGTGTGGGGAAGATGATAGCCACAAATGGATAATTCTAAGCTGAAAAAGTATTTTTATGGTGGTGTCGAGTCATCCAGTGGTGTGATGCTATTTTTCTTGATGTTTCCATAGATAATGCCGCAAGTGAAGGTGTGTTGGCCAGCTTCTTCAACAGCCTGCTGAGTAAAAAAACAGGTTCTCCTGGCAGTCCTGGTGCTAGTGGTGTGCAGAGCACAGCCAAGAAGTCAGGTATCGAAGGGCCCTTGAAGACCTCTGATCCTTGTGGTTGACCAGCACTGGAGGTAGGGGTAGGGGGCGCGAGTAGACAGGAGCGTCTGCCTTCACCTGACATGCAGATCCTCCGTGTTCTGAGCAGCCAAGCTAGTAAGCTCCTCCCCACCTTATACCGAGCAGTACACTTTACAGTAGGATTACCTTATTAGCATGCAGGTTTCCTTGGCACATTTAAGGTAGAATTTATGTACATTGGGTTCTCAGGAACTGACTGTTGGGTGAATTGAGTACATTCTAAACTGTACAAGTGACTGTGGTGTCAGAGCTTCTCATGGAAGGTCATGGTCAAGAGTGTAACATTGATATTTTATTTATGATATTTAGTATTCTGTGATGCTTTATAAAGATTTTTGTTCACTGTGCCTAGTCTTGCCATGAGCTGGAGCCTGTGACCCCTCCCTGTCTCACTGGAGGGTCGTCCTTTCCTCCTCCATGAAGTTCCCCACTTGTCACACATACTCCTCTCTCTGGCAGCCCACCCTCCTATCCTTCCTTGTGGGCAGTAGGGCAAGTCTATGTCTTGGAGGCCTCTGAAACAGAAGAGCCAAGTTCCTTGGGAATTACCCATTTTACCAGGAAGCTTGAGACCATAAGGGTTTTTGCTTTTACTTTTCTGTTGAGCATAAGAAATGTTAATACAGTATTTTCCCTAATTGGTGTTTTCAGATGAGAGGAGGTCCACAGGAGATCACTCCATGCTTAGGTCAGCCAGACCATCAGGGACTCCTCAGTTCTTAATCTCAGTTGGGTCTGGTAGCCCAGGCTGCAGGCTGGTATCCCCTGATAGGAGATAAGGGTCATTTCTAGGCCTCAGTTAGCATTTGATAACAAAAGAATATGAGGACTGACTTTGTGCAGTATCGAAATGTCTGGCCTTAGTCTTATATTCTTACTGAAACATGGTGTTTCCGGACTACCCATGTGAGTTAGAGTGTTGTAATTAAAAACAAAACCTAAACAACCTTTCTGAGGCGCAGAAAGTAGTTTTTGGTATACCAGAAACCTACATAACCGCCTCTAAGAAGGAGGAGATGACAGTGCATGGGGTTGGAGTTGGGTGGTAAGAGTGTTTTCAGAAAGGCCCTTATATTTGGCACAAAGGCATCCCTAGGCAGGGGGCAGTTATGTATCCAGGGGAACGCGGACCTGTGATGTTTGGAATTGAGAAGGGTTGAATTAGGGGATCTCCTTATAATCATTGCATTGAAAAAAAGACTTGCTTTTATTCTTACTGAGGTTTGTATCACCACAAATGATTACAGAAGTCTGTGTGATCTTAAATGTTCCTTTTAGGAAAATAATTTCCCCCATCACTGCTCACGGGTTTTTTTGTTTTGTTTTGTTTTGTTTTGTTTTTTTTAAGGACAAAAGACTGTGTTGACAAATGTTCAGGAAGAACTGGATAGAATGACTCGAAAACCAGACTCCATGGTAACAAACTCTTCAACAGAAAATGAAGCCTGATCCTCCTTAAAAAGTGCATATGTAAAATGACCAAATAACTATGTATATTGATCTGCTAAGACAAGGATTTTTCTGATATGGCACATGCTATCAGTTTTTTGGGGCAGGGGAGATGAACTTAAAAAATACTTCATTGACTCGTCCGAGTATGAAATGCACATTTAGGAAGGTTACATGTCAGACCCCTTTGTTAAGGATAACCCTTGGACTCTCAGGCATGCGGCTCTCCCGTGGGAAGCAAGTGCAGCTGGGCTTCTTGTGGAAGGGAAGATAGATGAGAGGAAGAAGGCCTGCTTTCTTTCAGGGTGGAGCAAATGAGACCAGGAAATCATTGATCAGAGGGTGGTTAGTCTGACCAGTTGCGTGTTAGCAAATTCACTTGTTCTTGGGAAGCAGATTAAGTAGCAGCAAGTCCAGGAAAGAGAAAGACTGAAAGGAGGAATGAGAGAAGTGATGGTGGGGAAGCTGAATGTTGAAGGAGATGAGGAAGGCAGAGATGAGCAGTGTGAGTAAATACTGTGTGATCAGTAGAAAGTCGAATAATCATTTTTAAGGCTTAAAATCAAAAACATTTCCAGACTAAACACTAAGAAAAATGGGAATTAGACTTGTTCTGAATGCATCTTTAACTTATGACAGATGTGTAGAGTGTGCGGGTGCCTGAGTCAGGTGGAGTTGACACGGGTGAGGAAGATGGTGGCTGCCTCACAGTCACGTGTGTGGCCCAGGCCATGTCTCGTGGGACGTGCTGGGCTCCACGGGTTTGCATCAGGGCAGACAGTCACTGTGGGGTGTGTTTAAAGTCAGCAGTTACAAAATTAGTTTACTTTGAATTGTTTTCTAAATAGCTCCTGCTTTGTTTTTTAAATTAAAATAAATTTTTTTATACTACCACAGGCTGGCCTACTAGTAGAGAATGGGTAACCAACCTCTCATTTTACCATAATGCAATGTGCTACAGAAAGTTTGAGGGAGGTTTGTAATGTAATTGCACTCTGAATTGGCTTGCACCAATCCCTGCCTTATGGTCTGTGGAAACCTTCACGGAGTTCCATTGATGCAAAAGGGTCTTGTCCTAGCTCTCTGGTCTGATCAGTGCTATCAGATGGACAAATAAGTGTGAAAGTTTTATATTGAAAATGGAAATGATACATTTCTCTTCTTTCTGTTTTTCATAAAGTGTAGTTGGTTTTTTTTTTCCTCTTATGGAAATAAGTGTTTCGGTGTTTCCATTTAGGGCAAATTTCATACACATCGTCATGTCATACCACCATTCAGAAATGATTTCTGTGGATTTGAAATGGCACTTTTAATTTTATATGTGACAGAACATTTGAATGCAAACACTACCATTAATATAATGTATAAAACATTTGTTGTCAAACCAAGGGGAAAAAACCACCGTTCACTTATGTGGAGTTTACTTTTTTTTATATGAATGTTTGTTGTACTGTGTCTGAGCATAACTTCCCTAATGTCATTACTTTTACATACCACATTTGACTGACCACTAACATAGTACTGGGCATAACTTAATATCCTGTGTTATATAACAAGACAAGACTCTAAGACCGTCTTGAATTGCTTTTTTGTAAAGGTCTGAACACTGTTAAGGAGAAAGCTGAGTATTTAGTTGCCTTTCCGACAAACAGAAACATGTTCCTTGTGCCAGTTTTATTGTTAAAAATACACTTTGTCACCCCTTTTCAAATTCAGTTTTTGTTTCTAAATGTATTGTGGCTTCCGATTACTAGATTGTCCAGATAATGACGGTAAACTGACTGTATAAGGATAGCTGTGGTGTAGTGACCAATAGGTGCCCAACAGCTGTGGCCACACTGATGATGGGGGGTCACTTAACCCCTCTCTCCGCAGCAGCTGGGGTGGGGGTGGGGGCAAGAGGAGTGACCTCAGAAACAAAAAAGAATTATTGGAAAGGCACATGCCTATAGGGGATACAGTGTGATTTCAAATTGTAATGCAAAATTTTACTTAAAAAATTTTTTTTTTTTGTCATTTAAACTGATAAGCACTTTTGTGTCAATATAAAATGATGAAATGCTAAGATGCCTGTCTTATGAGGGAAGGTTTCTTGGAGATCACTTTTGGTTTCTCATGGATGCTCCTAGTAACAGAAGACACTGGTGCGTGTAATTTCATGTGCTCAGTGGTTGCCAAAGTCTACCAACTTTGGGGAGCTGCAGGGTTCTTTTGGGGGGGAGGAGGGGAGATATTTTTTGCTATTTCGGGGTTTTCAAGCAGTGGAACCAAAGGCCGAACAGTAAACAGCCTTTACTTTTTAAAGTAAAACTCATTTTATTTGCAGAATACACTTGTATGGTAGACTGTTAAAGACAACTTTATGACTATTTATATATATTATAGTGGTTACATCTGCTGTTTGTCTTTAAATGGAAAAATCAAAGAAATAAGTCCAACCTTGAAGATGTGGCCATAAGGGCCATGAATTGGTCTTTCCTAAAAATGCAACGGGTATGCTGCTAGAATTATTTAATTTTGTTTGCACTTTTTTTTTTTTTGGATTGGCATTTTAAAATCACTATTTAAACATTTAAACTGAAGACGTTGTTGTTTTTTATTAGTTTAACAAAGTTGAAAGTGACTGCTCTGTACATCATGACCTTAACAATGTTGATGCTGTAAGTGAAAGTTCACTGTCATCTCTATACTAAGTTTATTGGTGTTTTTAACTTAAAATTAGGACTGCAGATTATTCCCCCACCAGCCTTAGTCCAGGGGTATGGCTCTAGCCGGATGCAGTTATGCAGTCATGTGGAACCTTGCTTTCTAGTGCTGGAAGAGAAGATGTCTCTAATTACTGGCTTCAATAAACACGAATCCAGACTGCTTACAACTTTTGGTGGCTTTCTTTATGGTAAATCATCTCACTGGAGATAAAAGTTGAATTGTCTGCTAATCATATGGCCTCTCTACCATGTAGCAAAAAATGCATACCTCTTTCACTAAAACTTAACAGAAATTTTGTTAAAGAAGAAACATCTTGAAGCCATATTTTGAAGTATGTGGAGTTCTAAGCTGGGTACAGTACAGTGGGGTTTGTGAGTTATCCAACATATTTTCTTGCCTCTTAGATAAGTTTTTTATCAACTGAATTGGGCTACTTTTACTTAACTAATTTACAAGCTTCAGGCTTCATAGAGGAATTTTGAGCAACTATGCCATAATTTTTTTTATCGATTTAAATGGGGAACAATAAAATAGATTCAAGAAAATCACATTTGTTGTATTAGAGATACCTAGTTCCTGTTTATTACATTTAAGCATGTTAAATTTTTGTTCTTTAAAGCGGATTTATAATACACATTTCCTCCTAATTTCTTATTTTGAAAAATTATAAGAAGAGTTGAAAGTATATCGAATGCTTATGTTCTTTTTTTTTTAACATAGATTCACCAGTTTTTAACATTTTGAAACATTTGATTTTTCTTTCCATTTCTCTCTCTCTCTCTCTCTCACGTGCATACACAGATGCATGCACACATACACTTTTCTGTCCCTAAGTCATTTAAAGTAAATTTTAAACATCAGGGCATTTTACCCGCAAATATATTTGCTAAGTCCAGGTCAGTTGTCTTATAGAAAATCCCACATTCTGGATTTGTCTTTTTGTTTCCTTATGATTCGATTCAGGTTAAATGTTTTTTGCAAGGATGCTACATAAGTGAGGTTGTGTATGTTCTAGGGCATCACATCAGGTTGTCCTGTGTTGGTGATGTTGGGTTTGATTATTTGGTTAAGGTGGTGTCTCCTAGATCTATCCAGAAAAGTGTGGTTGGTACCATTGAGTATCTTGGTCTTCAGCCACCTTTTTTTTTTTTTTTTTTTTTTTAAGATTTTATTTATTTGAGAGAGAGCATGAGAGGGGAGAAGGTCAGAGGGATCAGCCTCCCCGTGGAGCAGGGAGCCCAATTCGGGACTCGATCCCAGGACTCTGGGATCATGACCTGAGCTGAAGGCAGTCACTTAACCAACTGAGCCACCCAGGCACCCTTCAGCCACCTTTTACACATTGGTTGTAGCATCCACTGATGATTCTTGCCTAAACAGTTATCTCATTAGGAGTCTTAAATGGCCGTATTCTTATCCCATCATTCCTCCTGCGTTTATTAGCTGGCATTCATATATAAAGAGTTTTCTGTCTTCCCTCTCCTTTTTTGGGTGGTGGTTTTCGCTGTGAATTTTGTAATTCAGAGTGTTATAATCCAGTAACTCTTTCTGATGCTCAAATTGCCCCAGCTTTGATGAGTGGGAACCCCTTCAGCCAACTGTGTCCTTTTTTCTTTTTATTGAGCTATAATCTACAACATAAAATTCACCACTTTAAAATGTTGAAGGCGGGACGCCTGGGTGGCTCAGTTGGTTAAGCGGCTGCCTCCGGCTCAGGTCATGATCCCAGCGTCCTGGGATCGAGTCCCACATCGGGCTCCTTGCTCAGCGGGGAGCCTGTTTCTCCCTCTGCCTCTGCCTGTGCTCACTAGCTCTCTCTCCCTCTCTCTCTGACAAATAAATAAATTAAAAAAATAAATAAATAAAATGTTGAAGGGTTCTTAGTATACTCACTATGTTAAGCACCCACTACCACTATCAAATTCCAGAACATTTCCATCATCCTAAAAAGAAACCTCATACCTGTTAGTTCAAATCTCCACACAAACCGCCCCCCCCCCCAATTATTTAGCAGCATGTTTTCAAGGTTCATTGATGTCATAGCATGTACCAGTACTTGATCTTGTGTGGCTAAATAATGCCCCATTGCATGGATAAAACTGCATTTCTTTTTTTTTTTAAAGATTTTATTTATTTATTTGACAGACAGAGATCACAAGTAGGCAGAGAGGCAGGCAGAGAGAGAGGAGGGGAAGCAGGCTCCCTGCTGAGCAGAGAGCCCAATGCGGAGCTCGATCCCAGGACCCTGAGATCATGACCTGAGCCGAAGGCAGAGGCTTTAACCCACTGAGCCACCCAGGCGCCCCAAAACTGCATTTCATTTGATCCCCTTATCAGTTGATACACATTTGGGTTTTTTCAGTTGTTATTATGAGTAATGCTGCTAGGAACATTCATAGGTAAGTTTGTGTGTAAACATGTTCTCTAGGCACATACCTACGAGTATATGCTGGGTCATATGGCAATTCTGTTTTAACTGAAAAACCATCACATTATTTTCTACAGCAGCTGAACCATTTTACATTCCCACTTACAATATATAAGAGTTCTGATTTCTTCACATCTAGGCTAACACTTGTTTTCTGGGAGTGTCTTGTTTGTTTTCATAATAGCCACCCTAATGAGTGCAAAGTGGTATCTCAGTGACTAATGGTGTTGAACATCTTTTCACGTACTTATTGGCCATTTGTATATCTTCTTAGAATTGTCTTTCAAATCCTTTGTCCATTTTAAAATTAAGGTACTTGTCTTACTGTTGCACTGTAAAAGTTCTTTATATATACTGGATACTAGAGTCAGATACAGCTGTGTCCTTTTGATATGCCCCCATTAGTCTTGGAGCATTTCCTTGCTTGCTGGCACAGAAAGATGTTTCCCACTCACCTTGCATTTTCCTTGCCTCTAACCTGGAATTAGCTATTTTTCCAAGGAGTCCTGGTTCTTTTTAGTGGGAATTGGTATTTAGAGCCAAGGTCTAGGCTGTAGGCACAGTGAATGTTACTGGATGATGTTGGATCTGGGCCTTTTCAGTGGACATGCAATATATGCTTTTTTTACTTAATATCACCTAAAAGTTGATTTATATGAGTTCGGTCTTCTCTCTTCAAGTCTTTATCCTTTTTTTATGACTGCGTAGTACTCATTTATGCAGATGTAACATAGCTTATTCAACCAAGCTCATAGGTGGACATTTAGGACATTTCTGGTCTTATTTGTGCATAATCGTATAATGCTACAGTTAGTAACTGTGCATCTGTTGTTTTTATCTTTGGGGATGTATCTTCAGGGTAAATTCCTAACAGCGGGACTGCTTAGTAAAAGGTAACTGTAGGGGTGCCTGAGTGGCTCAGTGGGTTAAGCCTCTGCCTTCAGCTCAGGTCATGATCCTGGGGTCCTGGGATCGAGTCCTGCATCGGGCTCTCTGCTCAGCGGGTAGCCTGCTTCCTCCTCTCTCTCTCTCTCTCTGCCTGCCTCTCTGCCTACCTGTGATCTCTGTCAAATAAATAAAATCTTTTTAAAAAAATAAATAAAATAAAAGGTAACTGTACATCTGTAGTTTTTGTTAGATGTTATCAGGATCCTGTCCATGAAGGTTACATCATTTTTTTAAAAGGTTATATCATTTTAAACACTTATCAGTTCTAGAACTTATTAGCTCATTGTTATATTTTGCCTTGAAATTGAGTTTAGGAAGTTTGGTGAATAAAGATGTACTTGGGGGATTATTTTATTTCATGACTAGCAGTCACATTGTGTATTAGAGATCACTGTATACCAGTGACTCTAGATGTTTTGTATAAATAGATTTAATCTTCATAACAACTCTGTGAGGCAAGTGCTGCCATCATCTCCATCTTAGTTTCCAGAAGAGGAAACAAAGGCACAGGCTGAACAGCTACTAGGGTCAGAGTGAGAATTTGAACCCAAGACCTCTTGCTCTGGAGTTTGGGCTCATTGTGCTGCTGTGCTGGTGTGTACTGTACTCCTGTAAAGCAGATGGGAGGACTTTATCAACTGGACGTTTTCGTCTGTGGTACGAAGCACATGTATATTGCTCTTTGACCTTTTCCTGTTTCTGTCCTGGATGAAGAAGTCATTCTTGTTAGGTGGGAAAACTGGCAGAGAATGCACCCAAAGAGAAAATACAGAATATACCTGTACAGAGGGAGAAGGGCCCATAATCATAGTTTCTTTGCTGAGAAAGGTGGGTTGAGGGGCCTGCCACTCTCCTGTCTTGGAAGGACCTCTGCCTCTTCTGGCATGAAGAATTTTGGGGGTCACCTGTGGTAAGAGCTCTTGTCAGGCCCTAACATACAGACCCTCATGAGTGTAGATACCCCTGAGTGTGCATGCAAGGCCAGCCTGTTTGCCTGCCTGGTGGCCCTCACGCTGTGGGGGCCCACCAAATCTAGCCCACTCTAGATTTCCTCTGCCTGTCACCTTGGATTGGGAGCAGCACACAGAGGGAGGCAGTTGGCACGATGGGGCAGGCAGGGGCTCTGCTGGGTTCCAATCCTGGTGCTTGCTCCGACTTTACCGAAGTCTCACTACTTTTGAATCAGGCAAGTACAGCTTATACAGATAGGGGACGAAGAGGGAGCCACTGAACTGGTGGCTCAGTTGGTTGAGTGTCTGACTGGGTTCTGGCTCAAGTCATGATCTCAAGGTTGTGAGATCAAGCCGCATGTCGGGCTCCACGCTCAGCAGGGCCTGCTCTCCAAAATAAAATGTTTAAAACAACAACAAAAAAAAGCAGGACAAGAAAGCAGCCCAAATTGGGGGAACTTCACCCTTTTAGTCCTCCTTCCTCTGTAAAGGAAGGATAAAATTTCTTTCTAGTCATTGTGAACAGTAGAGGACGCATACCTGCGCCTGGCATGTGGTTGGTCTTTGGTGTGATTGTTGGCCTTGAAGATGCCTCTTGGAAACTATAACTTAAACATTGTTCCAGCAACCGCATTTGTACCTGTGTAGAATCTACCCTTTCCATTTGTGGCATCTCACATTTTGTAGTTCAGTGTTTCATCTGTAAAGGAAGTAGAAGTTGAAGGGATGGATTACCTGTAAGCACTTGCCTGGCACAGTTCCCACGGGATGCCACACCTGAGCCTGGATTCTGGAGGCAAGGACAGTGCTTGCTGTTCGGTACCGTAGTTCTTCCCCTGCAAGGCCTGCAGATAGCCACAGGGATGCCATGTCCTGTCCTGGTGCTCTGCCACTTGAGGTACAGGGGGTTTGTTCTGATGAGGAGACAGCAACAACAGGGCTGTAGCCACCGGATTGAAAGCAGGAGGAAGCCAAAATGCCCACCGTGGGTGAACGGTGCACCCCGCTGGTACAAAGAGCCAGACTGTAGCTGAGCAGCAGCCCAGAAGTCTCCCAGGGCTCTGCGTCTGAGGGAATCTTGGAGCTTGAAGGGGAAGGAGAGGTTTGAGGGCAGCAGTGGGGGGATGAAGGTGGGCATCAGATCAGCGGGAAGGGTTCTGTGTGGGAGGGTTGAGGTCATGAAGTCCCTTCCGCAACCTTGGCCTGATGCGGGACTCAATCCCAGGACGCTGGGATCATGACCTGAGCCGAAAGCAGCCGCTTAACCAACTGAGCCACCCAGGCATCCCTTGGGCAGCATTTTAGAAAGGAGCTGCCTAGTGCTCGCTTCGGCAGCACATATACTAGAAAGGAGCTGCCTAGCTTTCCTAGAATTTCCGATCCTGAGAAATTCCAACTTGTGGGGGTGTCTGGGTGCCTCAGTCAGTTAAGTGGCCAACTATTGATTTCAACTATGGTCATGGTCTCAGGGTCATGAGATCGAGCCCCCTGTCCTGATCCTCCCCCTGCTCATGCACTCACTCTGTAAATAAGTAAGATCTTTAAAAAAGAAAAGAAATTCCAATGTGGGTAAAGTTAAAAATTTTTCCAGTACTGTTAACACTTAACTTTGTTTTCCATCTTGTTTTCATCAACCAAGATGAATCACAAGACTGTTGAGATATCTTCATATATGATGTTTTTCTTGAACTGAGCTGAATGAACATTCGGAAATGATCATCAGGTTCCTCCATCTTCCCCACCTTGCCTACCCTCCAAAGCCACCTCACCCAATCAGCTTCTTTAAAAAACTATTTAAAGTTCTAGAAAAGGCAAGCAAGATGTGAACTTAAGGTTATAAGCATCTTAATTTTTATTTGGGGAAGAATTGAACTATTTAAACTCCTTTTTAAAGGCAGTAATGTATTTGAAAGAGTGGGGGTGCTTGGTACCTCTGTCAGCAGTCTGTGGCATGTTACATCTGTCCTTGATATTTAAAATATTTGGCGCCATTTTACTGTGAATCCATTTTTTATCTACTCAGAATCAGCTAACAAATGCTAGCCTGGAATTAAACCCTGGAGTATACAGGAAGCTAAAGACTGCGGTTGTTTAGACTTTGTATACAAATTGTGCATGTTGAGAAAGTATTTCAGAGGTTCTAATTAACGAACGTTAGGTGGTTTGCACCCTGAAAACCCATCTTAGAGGACATGTTTCCTCTTACAGCAGCATAGACATGTTCCGTCTTACAGCAGCACATGTTCCCTCTTAGAGCAAAGATTTGCTTCCCATTGCTGTAATTGCACCAGCATGCCCCTTGTTCTGGTGCAGACTCTGCCCCACACTGGGCAGCCTTACTCTTGACTTTCTCCTTCCCATTTATAAAAGCCTAAATCTAGGTTTCCCACAGTGTGTTCTGGGCATATCATTATGGGTGGTTGGGTGGCATTGGAAGACTCAGGGTTAAACTGAACTAAATGGATTTTTGTTTCGATTTGTTTCATGGGTGGCTGGGTAGGTGTGACTTTTCAGAAGGGCTCCACTGTGGGCTTTTCCAGCTAGCTGTGACTATGGACATCCTCTAGGTTCTACAGAATGTTCTTTGAGAACATTCATATGAAGGGGTTACCAAGGCTGGGCCAAGATCCCTATTTTTATGACTGTTGGAATTTAGATTCTGGTGATATTTCTGTTGGCCTCTTGGTTTCCTCCCTCCTGCCCCACCTACTCTTCCTTCTCACCTTCCCTGAACTGGGGGAAATCAGCATTTGTAAATTGGTGGGTTTGCCATTATAGGGACACCCCTGGGAAGTTTTGCCCCTGGGAGTAGGTTTCTGCGACTCCCAGGGGTGGCATGGTGGCAGGCACAAAGGGCAATCCAGCAAACACCTCGCTTCTCCAGGCTCCCAAGTCCTCAAGGGAGGCATCACCAAACCCAGTCTCAAACCAGCCACTCTGCCAGATGGTTCTCGCCCACGCTTGGAACCATGAGTATTTCTGGCATTGAGCTGAACCAGAACTGCTCTGCATAAAAGGAAAAACATAGCCCACAGCCCCAGCCCTGACACATGGGCTATCAGGTAGGCTGGGGTTTTAAGTCCTGGCTCCAGAGTTGAAGAGTTGTGTAAATTGTGGACAAGTGAGTCACATCAGCTCTCCAAGCCTTAGCATCCTCATCTGGCAAGTGGTGAGGAGACTCCATCTCGTGCCTTATGGGGAGGCTGGATGCGTTGAGGTGAGTGCCGGGCACAGTGCCAAGTGTGCAGATGGTCCTGAAACAGAACCAGCCCTGAACTATTTGTGTGAGAGAGAGACCTTTAGTGCTTGAAATCACCACTTTGGAGATGGGGAGGAAAGGCCCGGGGAGGGAAGTTACACGAAAGGGAACCGAGAATCCAGGTGTCAGTGCTGCTGCCCGGCTGCCTTCCTCTACCTAATCTGTCCGCCTGCCCCCAGCCCCCAGCGGCAGCGCTAAACACCAGGCCCGAAATACAAAGAAGCAAATTGCTGGTCGAGACAGTGAGCAAGAGAGCTATTTTAGGGCAGACAAGCTTTCGGCACACTATAAATTCCATCACCTGGGCAACTGCCTGGTTTCTTGGGCAAGGCAGCTCCCCGCCATCTGCACGCGTGGGCTTTCAAATACGTGCTTGAGGTATGGTCTCTTGGGGCCTCCCCCGCCTCTCCTCGGCAACCATTGCCATCGTCCGAGGAACAGTGGGCACGAGCGGGTGACACTTGAGATATTGATGATAAGGAGGTAAACATGAGGCTCTGCCCCTCCAGGACGGATAGTCTGGGAGCAACAGGCAACGCAAGCAATGTGTCTAACACCACAGTCAGCTTCTCTGCTCAAAATAAAACCTCAAATATTTGATGCTTTTCCTCGTCCCCACTGATGTGGCCCTAAAGTTTTTAGATGGGCAGAGCACAGTAGGTGGCTGGGGCTGGGGTAAGAAGCTGTGGTGACCCAAAGCCAGTTTCTGGAAACTGAGCAAAGTGAAGAGATTGCCCCGGGGCGGGGGGGGGGGCGGGGAATGGGGGAATGGCCTGGCATTTAAAAAACCTCCTCACTCTTCTCGGGGGCGTGAAGACGGCAGACCCATGGGGGGCTGTCCTAACTCCAGGTATTCTCCAGAGTGGGGAAGAAGGGCATCCACACGGAGTGTCAGAAACTGAGTCAGATGAATGAGTCTCCATGTGAGAGTTGGGGCCCAGTGTGGGGTCATGTGGTAGGAGAGCATCTGCGGGGACTGGGGTGATGGACATTGGAAAGTGGTTACATACAGGGGCATTGATCATGTAAATTAATGTATGAAAGATAACAGCCAGGTTTCTCATCACCAGAGAAGGGAGTAACAAATAATGGAGATAGAGAAAATGAGAGGTGCCTAGGTGGCTCAGTTGGTTAAGCATCTGACTTTGGCTCAGGTCATTATCTCAGGGTCCTGGGCTTGAGTCCCCTATTGAGCTCCCCACTCAGTGGGGCGTCTGCTTGTCCCTCTCCCTCTGCCCCTCCCCCACTCCTGTTTTCTCTCTAATAAGTAAAATCTTTAAAAAAGAGAAAACTAGAATATTGGAATTAGAGATATTAGTGTGAACTCATGGTATTCAGTAATAACAGATTTGCATATAAGCCTATAGATATAGATATATACTATACATGTGTGTATTTCCTAGCTCTTTGCGCCACCAGGGACTAGGAGCAGCATCAGCCCAAGTGACCACAGCTCATGCCTAGATTTTTGTTCCCAAATACCATTCTCCAATAAACTACACTGGAGCTCCTTGGAGAAATGGCTGATTCTAGGGTTGGGGCAGGGAAAGTACAAGTGAGCTTGGGAGATCTGTGCCAGAAAGTAAGAAAGGGCTAAAAGAATAGGGAGACATATTAAAACAAAACAAACAAACAAAAAACAAAGGAAAAAACCCCTCACAGGACCCCATAGTCAAATCAGACACAATATGAGGAAAAAAAACAGAGATTGAAAAGGATTATAACCCATTAAAAAATAAGAAATCATGAGTCTATAGCTGGTATGAATTGGAAGTTTAATCAGAAACAGCATTCCATGTCTCATTCCTCATCAGTATTTCAATGTATGATTTATTCAATGGGTTGTCCATTATAATCAATATTTATTTGTGTGCTTAGTGTGACTCAGGTTTGTTCATTACAAAGAGTAACTTACAGTGGATCAGGCTGGTAGACAAGCCTCATCTTCCTGATCAAAGTGAATGTCATTAGTAATTGGACAAACAGTAATCTTGTGCTTCCCGATAGACTGTACTGAGAAGAATACAACATTGCTTCTAGGATATTTCTGCCAAAAATGTATGATCCGAATCTAATCCTGAGGAAATGTCAGAGAAACCCAAATTGCAGGGCATTTTTGCAAAGTTTTGGCTGTAATCTTCAAAAGTGTGAATGTCATAAAAGTCAAGACGAATCTGAGGAACTGTTCTGGTCAGAAGGAGACTAAAGAGATGGCTAAGGCAGTGCATGATCCTTAATGGGATAGCTTTGGCTGTGAACACATAGGGACATTTGACAGAATGTGAATGGGATCCAAGGATTACATGGTAGTAACATATCAGTAATAATTTCCTGCCTTTGATGGTTGTATTCTGGTAAAGGAGGACAATGTCCCTGTTTGTAGCACATATGCACTGCTAAGGTATTTGGGTGTAATGGGATATTAGGTTGGAAACTTATTTTCAAATAGTCAAGGGGGGAAAAGTTCTTTGTACTCTACTTACAGGTTTTGGGGTTTTGGTTTTTTTTTTTTTGGAGGTTTGTTTTGTTTTGTAATTTTGAGATTGTTTCCAAGTAAACACATTTTTTAAAAAGATGTATTTATTAGAGAGCACATGTGAGCCAGAGGAGCGGCAGAGGGAGAGACTTTCTAGTAGACTCCCTGCTGAGCGTGGAGCCCAGTGTGGGGCTTGATCCCATGACCTGAGCCAAAATCAAGAGGCAGATGCCAAACCAACTGAGCCACCCAGGCGACCCCAAGTAAATACATTTAATTAAAACCAACTTTCAGGTGCTTGGGTGGCTCAGTTGGTGAAGCGTTTGCCTTCAGCTCAAGTCATGATCCCGGGATCCTGGGATCAAGTCCCACATCAGTCTCCCTGCTCAGCTTTGAGTCTACTTCTCCCTCTGCCTCTCCCCACTGCTTCTGTGCTTGCTCTCTCAAATAAATAAATAAAATCTTAAAAAGCAAACAACTTTCAAGTCTGCCCATGTATACAGGCTAAAGAGCAAAAACCACGTAGCATTTGTGCCTTTGACAATAGTTCCTAAAACCACTCCACCCCCATGACTTCTTTAATAAATACATCCCTCAGCTGCTACTTCATTCCCTCCCTCCTCTAATCTTGCCTCCTGGACTCTGCCCTTGGCTTGTCCTACTATCATACTTCCTGCTCACTCTGACCACTTGCCCAAGGCCTGTCCTTCCTTTAAGGCTTAGCTCAGATGCCCACAGATGCAGGCACCCTCCAGTCCCCCCTTCAAGAATCAGGCTCCTGAACTCTGCCTGTTTCTGGCTGCACCAGGGTTTCCCCAAATGGGTCTGGAGATCCCTAGGCATCCACAGATGTCCTCTTGGGGGCTCTGAGACCTTTTTTCCTTTAAAAGTCTCTATACATTATTTAAGGCAACAGAGTCTGCTACCCATTTGATAGAGAAGATAAGACTTTGAATTATTCACCTCTACTTTTTGTTTTCACCCCAATCTGATCTTGTCAGTCCCCTGCTTAAAGAGCCCAGTACAACTCTGATGGCTTTCCTGAGTGCAGGGGCCTTCAGAATGTGTTCCCAACCTTCCCTGCCTGTCCGTCCCTGCCCCTGCCCTACTCAGACCCTTTAACCCTCTCTGTCTGAACACATACTCAGACTGCTCACCTCTTTCCAAACCCCTCAGCCCTTTCTGTCACAACATGACAACAATAATGAGTGAACATTTTCTGAGTGTCTACTTTGTCTCAGACAGAATTCTAAACCCTTTTCAATTTACAGACGAGGAAACCGAGGCCCACAGATGTTAACATCTCACCTAAAGTGACAAAGCCAGTGAATATGGTTCTTTGTTCCTCAGATGGTTCCTTGCATGCTTACCACATGTCAAGCCCTGGGCCAGGCTCAGCGGACACAACAGAGATCATGATCTGGAAGGGCTGCAGGTGGGTTGGTAAATATTTTGATGCAAGGGGCTGGGGAAGCCAGGGCAGGAGCCCCTGACCCTGCCTGGGGACTCAGGAAGGTGTTCCTGAATGAGTTGATATCTAGCTTGAACCCTACAGGAGACCTAGGAGTTAGTCCTCTTCATTGGTCTACTTTGAGGATTAAATGAGGTTATATATGAAAACTGGGTACAGCAGTGTCTGGCCCATGGAATGTACTTTAAAAATGCCTCCTCCTCCTATTGGCCTCATAAAGGAATGGGCAGAGTTGCAGGTTTGGGGTGCCAGCAGGTGGGATTATGAATTATGTTTCAGCCTCATGAAATTCAGGAACCCAAGGGTAACGTCTAGTAGGTAAGTGGATCTAAGTGGCTGAGCTTAGGCGAGTGGTGTGGAGTTAGGAAAGGTGATGAAGCTAGTACCCTGAGAAATACTGAACTCCAGGGACCAAACCTATAAGAAGACTGAAAAGAGCAGCCAGGAAAAAACAACAAAACGAGCAGCCGGAGAGGTAGGAGAAAAATCAGGAGAGGGGTGCCTGGGTGGCTCAGTGGGTTAGGCCTCTGCCTTCGGCTCAGGTCATGATCCCAGGGTCCTGGGATCGAGCCCCGCATCGGGCTCTCTGCTCGGCAGGGAGCCTGCTTCTCCCTCCCTCTCTGCCTTCCTCTCTGCCTACTTGTGATCTCTGTCTGTTAAATAAATAAATATAATCTTTAAAAAATCAGGAGAGCCTGGGGCCATATATACCAGGCAAGGAGACTGTTTCAAGAAGGCAGAACTGTTGGCGGGATCACATGCTGCTGAGTGAATTCCTACCTGTCCTTCAAGACCAAGGTTAGGTCCTTGAAGCTTTCCCTGCCCTCTCCTACCCCATGCAATTGTACTGGTCTGGTAGTCCTGTAGACATCTGCATCAGCAGATTCCTGTCCCCACCTTAGGCCCAAGTATCAAACTCTTAGAGGAGGTCCTGAAAATCTACCCCTTCAATTATTCCCATGCACACCTAAATCCGTATACCCCTCATTCTAGAGAGAGAAAGCCCGGGGTAGGATACTCATTGGCTCAGGTTATGCCCCAAGGCCACCCTAGCCAATCTAGACGAGAAGGGGACCATGACTTCTCATTCTTGAGTCAGGGGCTGACCTTTCCTGGGTGGGCATCACCTGGGAGGTGAGAAGTGGAAATCGGAGTAGAAAGAAGCGGTGCAGAACGAGGCGGGGGTGCTGTCATTAGAAGCAGGGGGATGGATGCTAGGCAGACAGAAGCAAACATGCCCACTACGGTGCCCCCCCCCCCCAGTTCTTCCGTGAGAGCCTCGAGGCTGCAGCATGTGGCCCAATGGCTGGCACATGGAAGCGGGCCATTGGCAAAGGTTTGGTTTATATATGTCCCCGCCTGGCTACCACAGAGGCACCCTGAGTTTCCCAGGCTACTTTAGTCAGCATCTGGCCTGGCATGGCCATAGGGACAGGAGGTAAGTGAAGGAAGCACCCACATTTCCTTACAGTCACACTTTCCACCTTCCCCAGAAAACCATTCCCTCCCCTCTGCCACAAGTAGGGAAGGTGGAGGGCTGCCAGGGAGAAACAAGGCAGCCGCTGAGCAGGCAAATCTTTGCCTGAATGCTCAAGTGCCCACGGAAGTCTGGTGGCAGCAGGACCTTCAAGCTGGCCTCCCACGGAGGGTGAGCTTTCACTGGCATCTCTGGGAAGGGGTGCAGATGGATTGTGTTGAGTTATCCTTGGACACAGGAACTGAAAGAATGTCAAACTGGAAAATCCCAGCAAGTGCTATTTTTAGAGAAGGCTTGGAGAGCATTTTTCTGGCTGAAGAGACGCGTTTTTTCAGAAGCAGCAGCAGTTAACTCCAATCCCCGAACTGCTCCCGCCTGGAATTCGCCCAGGCCCAGCCCCTCCGTCCAGGCGTGTGGGAACGTGGCTGGAGGGGTCCGGTCAGTCCTCCCATGGAGGACAAGGGGCATCTGCTTCTTTCAAACATAAAAATGGGTTGTTTATTTTTACGTCTTTGAATCTAATCCTTCAGACATAAGGAATTTGTATGGGTACTTTCCCTTGAAAGGCCATTTACAAGCGAAATCGTTTCAAAGCAACTTGTTTGTCTTGTGATATTAATCATAAGATTTTCTTGGGCATTTGGTTCATTTTGACATTAACACTGATAATTATTAATGCTAAACCTATTTCATCTTCCCACTGTATACTTCATGCTTGAAATGTTCTCGTTCCTCACCACCGCCTATATTTTTGTTTGAAGGAGAAGTCTCTAGGGATCCTGCTAATTACTGAGCTTATTAAAAGTAGATTAGATCTATTGCTTAATTGAAGTTACTGGAAAAGCTACCCACACCTTCAGCACTGACAAAGATGCACGAGGGCGAAGCCTCAGGAAGAAATGAAGCAAAATATGAGCTCCCTTTTGCCTCGGCAACACCAGGCACCGCCTCCAGGTATAGACCACCAGGGACCACACCATTCAGGAAGGTGTTTTGCTCCCAGTCCTTTATGGAATTAGAAATCTAAAGTCCTTGGAGGACCGATGCTCTCGAGGTTAGAACTTTCCATGAGTCCATGGAATCATTGTGTTTTTGGAGTGGGGCTAGAGTGAGGAGGGCCCCCAGCCCTGGAGGTGGTTGTCCTTGGAGGGAACTAAGCTCAGGGCTAAATGAGAGGTTGAGAAGCGCCTGGTCAGGTGAGCCAGGGTATCCTGGGATTAGCCCTTATCTAAGGATGCTTTGCTCCAAGAAACTCTTTCAGGAGGGGTTCAGGGAGTGAGATACGAAGTCGGCACTATGATTGCCGGTAGAGTCTATGCACTGGCAGCAATTAATAAAGTAACATCTGGTTTATCCATCAGGCTTCTGAGTCTTGTTCCTTGTCTCAGCCCTGGATGTGTGGACTAGACCCTGAAACCAAGGAACCTGGCAGAAGGCTGCCCACTTCTCTGCCATTAACATCCTCATTTTGATCTCAGCACTGACAGACACTTGAAGGCACAGCTACAGCCACAGACTCATGACATATTACAATTTAAAACTGAGGAAGACCCTGTAATACCAGGTTGTACCTACCAGTACGATGTGGGATTCCTAACAACATCCTTTGGAAGTCTGTTTAACTTTTGTTAAAAACCAGAAGTAAAAATTTTGAGTCTGTCCCTAGAACTAAAAATAAACCTAGGCTAGTGTCCAGGAACAGGGAACGGTTAATACGTGCTGGAGGAGACTCTAATCTCACTTCCGTTCTATCCTTCTCCCTCAGTGAAGTCAGAGTTCTAACAGTCAGGCCTCCCCGGGCCACTGTCTCGTTTGAACACTGTTCTGTTCAGAGTCCACCCTGCCACACAGCCCGCAAGGGTTTTGTAGGGACCGGCCAGAGGCTTGCTTCCAGCTTCAAGTCTTGTCCGCCATCCTTCTCCCCTTGAATTCTGTGATTGAGCCTCTTCACGGTGCCTTGCTTTCGCTTGTCTCTGGGCCTTTGCACATCTCGTTCCCTCTGCCTGGAACACACTTCCTTCAACCCTTATCATCTCTTTGCTTCGCTAACTGCTCTTCACATTTCAAATCTTAGCCGAAATTCTGATCCCAAGACTCAATTAAATCCTTGCTGGAAATTCCCATAGCGCCATGAACAACACTCAGCACATGCTCTGTTAGACTTACCCACTTCCGGGCTTGCTCTCCACGCTTGTGCTGGCGGGGACTGTGTTGGCCTTGCTTACCATGGACTCTCAAGTTCCTTTTTAAAAAATTCTTTTTAACTTAGCTTTTCTTCTTAGATATTTAAAACATATTTAAATATTTTATTTTTTAAAGTAATCTCTACACCCAACATGGGGCTTGAACTCATGACCCCAGGATCAAGAGTCACACGCTCTGCTGACTAAACCAACCAGGACCCCCAGCTTAGCTTTTATTTTTGTTGTATGTGCACCAAGTTGAGAGTGTCAGATAGTTCTACAAGGCCTGGAACCCTCATTAAATTTCCTTTTCCCCATAGGCAATACTTTGAAACTCTTAACTGATTGTTTTTGTACTTAGCTTTATATTTTTAATTAGCATGCATATACGGCTACCTCTTGATTTTTCAGTTTTAAGCATCTACTGATCTCTCATGATAGATGATGAGTATTTCGATCTCTCACATACCCTCCCCTTCTCCCTATCACACTTGCACACATCCTGTCCCTCTTTCCTTTCCTTCTGCTACAGTTACTTATTTCTGGTTAGATCAGCATTCATTGTTTAAATTATTATATTTATGCAAATATTATTGGGCCTTGAGATTTACCATACTTGTTTTCTATGCATCATTTTCTTTCCCTTGCAGTTAATAAATATATATGAATATTGCCTCGTTCTCTATGCATTTATCTGTAACTTATCTCAAAATCTTCCCCAAACTATGTATCTCTCTTTCTGTACCTTCAACACATTAATTTCATCTTGAAGAATTCTCTTAGAGCCTCTGGCTGCTCCAGTCTGGGCTGGTTGATTCCCAGCCCTACTGCACTGGAGTCTCTGCCCGCCTCTCCCTGGGCTCTTCACCACCTCTCTCTAGACAGCATCCACCCTTCCCTGCATTCCGCGTCCTTTGTTTCCTTGGTTTAAATCCTTATTCTGGCGGTGTCCTCCAGCAGCCTCCTGAGAAAAGGACAAAGGGAGTCTTGCATCTCTGAAAGAGACATCAACTTTCATACCTGATTGATCCCTCCAGATAGAACCAGATTTCAAGGTGGGGATCATTTTTCCTCAGGATGTGGAAGGGTTTGCTTCATTTCTTTGTAGCTCCCAAAGTTGCTGTAGAAAAGTCTGATGCCTTTCTGATTCACAGTCCTTTATTGTGAAACCTACTGTGTTCCTCTCTGTAACCTTGAGAATCTTCTCCTTGACAGTCCCATGGGCCTCGGTGCAAGTCCATGTTCATTCACTGTCCTGGGCAATGTCCAAAACTCATATGCTTTGGTTCTGGAAAATGTTATTGGATTATTATGGTTTCTTCCCTCCATTTCCTTGGTTTTAGCTTTATGGAAGCCTTACTATTCTATTATTCTCTTGGACTATTTCTCTAATTTTCTTTTCTCTCATTTCCCATTTCTTTGTCTTTCAGTTCTACTTCCCATACGATTTCCTTTTAATTCTTCCATTAAACTTTTGCTTTTTTTTTTTTTTTGCTTTCATATTATTTAGCATCCAAGGTGATACACATAGACACACACAGATACATAGTTTTCAGTATGGTACTCCTGCCCTTCACTGTGCCTAGTGATCAACTCCTACATGGGCTTGGTGCTGCCCGTTCCGGAGCCCCCGTCCTGTGATATAACCTAGGTTGTAATTCAGCTTTTCCCTGTGCCAGTTTAGGGTTTAGCTTTCTTAGATTTGCTAAGTCAGTTATCACTTGCCCATTTGCTATTCTGTTTCCAAAACTTTGTTGCCCTTGTCTCCCATTCTTTGTCCCAGTGGTTTTTTTTTTTTTTTTTTTTGGTTGTTGTTTTTAAGATTTTATTTATTTATTTGACTGAGACACAGTGAGAGAGGGAACACAGGCAGGGCGAGTGGAAGAGGGAGAAGCAGGCTTCCTGCAGAGCAGGGAGCCTGGATGTGGTCTCGATCCCAGGATGCTGGGATCATGACCTGAGCCCACGGCAGATGCTTAAAGATCTAGCCACCAGGTGCCCTGTGCCAGTGGTTTCATGCTAAAAATCAATCAATCCCCCATCACTGTCATTTTACTGGGTTTTTGGGAGACAACAGAGACCAAAGCCTACATCCAACCCATCATCTTTATCTGGGAGTCTATTTCCAGATCCTAGTATATTTCTTAGCACACAGTAAGTGCCCAATACAGATTTCTTGGTTGAATAGAGTATTAGAGATATTGGCTTTCCCTTCTTTGGTAACCTAAAGGTGAAAGCCCTTTAAATGGAGATCTTTTTAGTTATGATGTTTACTGCATCTCAGCTTGGAGCTCACCAGCCTATCTACATTATATTTTAGGCAACATTGGTGAAAAGTTGGTACTTGGGTTCCGCTCAACACGGAACTGTGCTGCTGGAGACAAGCTACTACCACTCCTGAGCTTTAGTCTGCCCTTCTGAAAAATGGGAACAATAATACCTTCTTCAAGTATCTTGCTCAGTGCCTAGAGTGCGTAAGAGTTCAGTACCAAAGCGACAATTCTTAGAAAGTCAGTGTTTTACTTAAGCTTAAAATTAGCCTTCACACTTGAATTGCAAATTGGTCCCTAATTAATGCCCGTCAGAGCAAAAATCTGTGTTCAACCTGACTTGACGATTAGACAGAGATTGCAAAATCTTTTCAGCAGAGAGGCAACTAACGTTGCTTACGGAGGGTCTACAATGTGCTAGCGCCCCTCCACGGTCAGGCCGGTGGATCCAGAATTTACATCGGGAGTTACAAATACTTATCGTGTCTGTTCTACAGACCTCGTGCTGAGCGACCCCTCATTCATTCTTTCACTCCCGCCGCACTCAGTCTGGCTTCAGTTCTGGTTTGTTGCAAGGCTCCCAGGGAGGGGATCCAGACCCTTAGCCTCCTCTAGTCCGACCCACCCGGGACGAAGCACCGTTCGCAGCAGGGGGTCGCACAGCACGTCTCGGTCTTCACCGGGAAGTCTCCCAGCCTACTGCAGAGGACCCCACTCTCTCCAGACGAGAAACTAAGGCAGCGTCCTGGGAAAGCAACTCTGTGTAGTCTAGGTCCATTCTGATGCTCCCTCAGCCCTCATTCCTCTCCGCCCTCACGACCCCCTCACTCCGCACGCGGGGATGGCAGGGCTTGGAGCGGGTCCCTGCGGCCCTAGCGCACAGGCAGGTGAGGGCGGGGTCTGAGGACACGGCGCCCCGCCCCTCCCCGCCCTCCGGAGCCCCGCCCCCCGAGGCCCCCGAGGTCCCCGAGGCGCAGGCCATCGCCTCCGTCTCGCCGCAGCCGCGGAGCGCCGCCGAGCGGCCGGCGGGTGGGCGCTCGCTCCGCCTCCTCCCGGCCCGCCGCGCCGGCTCCCGCCTCCTTCCCTCTTCGCCTGCTCCCGCCTCCCTCCCTTTCCGCTGCCGAGGCGGCGGGAGCCGAGCCCGAGCGGACCGAGCCGCGGCTGCAGCCGGGCGGCGGGCGCAGAGGAGGCGGCGGCGCCGGGGCGGGCCGCGGGCGGTCAGGGAGGCGGCGGCGGCGATGCGGCGGCCCCGCTGAGCCCGCCAGCTCCCGGTGCCAGGGGCCGGCCGCGCGAGGCGGCCCGGGGCCGGGCGGCAGCATGCGGAGCGGCGAGGAGCTGGACGGCTTCGAGGGCGAGGCCTCGAGCACCTCCATGATCTCGGGCGCCAGCAGCCCGTACCAGCCCACCACCGAGCCGGTGAGCCAGCGCCGCGGGCTGGCCGGCCTGCGCTGCGACCCCGACTACCTGCGCGGCGCGCTCGGCTGCCTCAAGGTCGCCCAAGTGGTAGGTGCCGGGCGGGGCCCCAGGTGCGGGCGGGCGGCCTAGCCGGGCGCCTTCCCTCCCGGCTCCAGCTTCGGGGGCGCAGGCCCGGCTAGACGCCGCCGCGCACCAGCGTCCCGGGGCCAGACTCCAGCTCTTCGCGCCCCCTCTTCCTCTCGGGGTCCTGGGCCACCCTCCCACGTTCCCTGGGGACCGTGCGCTCTCCAGCCCCGCGCCTCACCTGTGCGCCTCCTACCAGAACACCTGTCCCCCCCCACCCCCCCCACCCCCAGGCTTACCTGTTCACTCCTGCCTTCGCCGTCGCGAGCCTTTTTCATTTTTGGGCTTCGTGGTCAGCGAAGCCCAGCGTGGAGGTCATGCTGTCCCCTGAGTGACTACTGGTCACAGCAATTTGTGGCAGGTTTTCGGGGCCCGCACAACCTCCACCTCCCCTGAAGGCCCTTTTCTGTGTCTGCTTCCACCACTGGGGACTGTGGATTGATTTCCTGCGCCGCACCTACCCCAGTGCCGGGCGTAGGGTAGACACTCAACAGATGTGTTGAATGGAGGCATGTAGCCTAGATGCAGTGGGGGGTGCCCAGATCTGCCCCTCAGAGTCTCCACTTTATAATGCGGAGGTTTGACTCCCCCTGATTAACCTAGAAGACCCAACCAGCATCCTTGAAGCCTCTGTCCCGGCTGGGTCGCTGGCATTGCCCATTTGGTACCCAGAGTTAAATCACTCCATGAGGGCAGCCAGTGTTGGAGGCAACAGCAACAGAACTTTCCGTCAGACTTGTTGCTCACTTCTCAGAGTTCTTATTTTCAGCTTCCAGGGTATTTAGGGCAGGGGCCTGCCAGCCCTGCCCCTCTTTTAGGGTTTTGTAACAGGCCTCTCTGGGTAGTTGCTTAGCTCTCTTGTGGACAAGACATGCTCCAGTTCAGGAAAAAAGTGTGTCCCCATCTTCCCTGTCACAGGTAGGCCTTCCTCTGAGGCCCCACAACAAAACTTTACAGTCTTCTCAGCTAGAGAAGCCATTTGCTTGGAGTTGCAATGTATGTACATTTTGTTTCTTCCAAGCACTGGGCTTATGCTTACTTGAGTACATAGATAAACATCCCTTAGGAATAATACAAAATGTGGATAACCTTCAAATAAAGGTCTCAGCATTTGTAAATTGCAGAATCTGAGACTGTTTTCTCTCTCTCCTGCTTGTTCTGCTGATGGCCAGGGGATATTTTTGAAGGGCTCTAAAGAAAGACGAATGGAATAGGTTATCCCTATCTAGAATTTTAAACTGACCTTATCCGGTAAGCTGGAATGTTCTCAGGGATATGTTGGTTCTGTAGTTAGGCACTGCTGTTAGCAAGGAGAATGGAGGAGGTGGGGGAGGGAGGGTGGTGCCTTTTAAAAGAGGACGCTAGCCAATGTTTGAGTACAGCCGGAGGATCAGAAACGAGTAAAGAAAAGAGCAGGGCGTGAACGTGGACCCAGGTGGAAAAAAGGACCTTCTCACATACCTTCCTTTGTTTATTCTGTGGACTTTTGAAAGTAAAGAGAAATTGCCACTCAAAGGATCTATGTAAAAGAATGAAAATAAGTAGTTTGTATAAAGCACTAATTGCCTTCTCAGCGCTGGAACTTTGTCACCGAAGGCCAGAAATGGAAACCGGTGGTGTTTGTCATTGCCTTTTGGTAAGGTGCTGTTTTGTTGTAGGAATTTGCTTTTCATCTGGAAAAACATGGGGGCCCAGTCCCTAAAATCTCACGTAATTCTGCCATTTGTCTCATGTTTGAATTTAAACGCGAGAGTATGTGTGGGTGAGTGAAAGAAAGGGACCTGCTGGAAGGCTATGGCAGCTTGAAACAGTCTCCCATGTATGTGGCTTCTCGGTCTGGATCTCAAGTCAGGGATTTTAGTGGGGACGGGGACCCTCACAAAGCTCGGAAAAATTGGCCTGTAGGTTTAAGAAGTCCTTATATTTTAAAGATGTTACAAAGTTCAGAATCCCATCAGGAAATATGGATAAGTTTTAATTCTAACATTAGAGCTTATATTATGGTTAATGTATTGTTTTAAAAAAAATCTGACTTTTTCATTGTAGTTTTTCATGGACTTTTTTTTTTTTGTGGTTTGTGGCCTTCTTGTAACCTGTAGTGATCCCTGCTACTCCCTAGTGTGGTCCACAGAACAGCCACGTTGCCAGCATCACAGAGCTTGTTGGAAATGCAGGATCAGAGAGCTTACCCGGGACCCTCTGAATCATAATCCACAGTTTAACAGGATTCCTCCGGTGATTCATGTGCACTTTTAAGTTTCAGAGTTGTTTTTTTTTTAAGATTTAAAAAATTTATTTGAAAGAAAGAGTGGGAAGAGAGACAGAATGAGCACGGGGAGAGGGAGAAGCAGAGGCAGGCTCCCTGCCGAGCAGGAACCAGGTGTGGGCCTGAATCCCAGGACCCCAGGATCATGACCTGAGCGAAGGCAGACACTTAACTGACTGAGCCACTCCCAGAACTTACCTTTCTATATCATTTTATCTTGTTTATTTTTTAACAGATTTTATTTACTCATTTGAGAGAGAGAGAGTGAGCACAAATAGAAGGAGCAGCAGGCAGAGGTAGAGGCAGCGAGAGGGAGATGCAGACTACTGGCCAAGCAAGGAGCCCCACACAGGGCTCAGTCCCAGGACCCTGGGATCATGACCTGAGCTGAAGGCAGACAGACTGAGCCACCCAGACACCCCTGTTTATCATTTTATTTATTTGTCAGAGAGGGAGAGCGAGCGAGCACAGGCAGACAGAGTGGCAGGCAGAGGCGGAGGGAGAAGCAGGTTCCCTGCTGAGCAAGGAGCCTGATGTGGGACTCGATCCCAGGACACTGGGATCATGACCTGAGCCGAAGGCAGCCGCTTAACCAACTGAGCCACCCAGGCGTCCCCCTGTTTATCATTTTAATATTAAAGCTTCACAGTGGTGTTAGCAATCAGTTCCTTTTTTTTTTTTTTAAGATTTAATTTATTTACTTGACAGACAGAGATCACAAGCAGGCAGAGAGGCAGGCATAGAGAGAGAGGGGGCAGTAGGCTCCCCTCTGAGTAGAGAGCCTGATGTGGGGCTCGGTCCCAGGACCCCGAGATTATGACCTGAGCCGAAAGCAGAGGCTTAACCCACTGAGCCACCCAGGTGCCATGCAATCAGTTCTCTACCAGAACTATTAATACTCAACCTCAGGGCTGAGGGTTTTTTTGTTTTGTTTTGTTTTTTTAAGATTTTATTTATTTCACACAAAGAGAGAGAGATCACAAGCAGGCAGAGAGGCAGGTGGAGAAAGAGGGGAAAGCAGGCTCCCTGCTGAGCGGAGAGCCCGATTCAGGCTCTGATCCCAGGACCCTGAGATCATGACCTGAGCCGAAGGCAGAGGCTTTAACCCACTGAGCCACCCAGGCGCTCCAGGGCTGAGGTTTTGTTGTAAAATGAGCCTATGCCTCTTAAAAGTATTAAGAGAATGAGGTGATGTTGAAATTAGCACCTAGCATTTTAGGTGCTTAGAGTGTAAGAAAAGATAGATATCATTGTTGCTAATTAATATTTCCTGTCTTTAAAGAAACTTGGTGAAGTTGCCATCCCCAAATTACAATTCTATGTTTGAATTAAAGATAGTTTACTTCCTAGTGATTTCTTTCTTTTTTTTTTTTTCTTTTAAAGATTTATTTATTTATTTTAGAGAGAGACAGAGAGAGTGAATGGAGGGGAGAGTCAGAGGAAGAGGGAGAGAGAGAAGCAGACTCCCCCAATGAGCTTGGGGCCTGAAGCAATCTCAGGACCTTGAGATTGTGACCTGAGCCGAAATCAAGAGTCAGTTGCATAACCAACTGAGCCATCCAGGTGCCCTAGCTTCCTAGTGATTTAAAAGCTGAATTGAGGGGCGCCTGGGTGGCTCAGTGGGTTAAAGCCTCTGCCTTCGGCTCAGGTCATGATCTCAGGGTCCTGGGATCGAGCCCTGCATCGGGCTCTCTGCTCAGCGGGGAGCCTGCTTCTTCCCCTCACTGCCTGCCTCTCTGCCTACTTCGGATCTCTGTCTGTAAAAATAAATAAATAAAATCTTTAAAAAATAAAAAAAAAAAATAAAAGCTAAATTGATGGGGTGCCTGGGTGGCTCAGTTGGTTAAGCATCTGTCTTTGGCTCAGGTCATGATTGCAGTGTCGTGGGATTGAGTCCTGCATTGGGCTCCCTGCTGGATGGGAGGTCTCCTCCTTTCTCTGCCCCTCAACCTGCTCGGGTTCTCTCTCACTCACTCACTCTCAAATAAATAAATAAAATCTTGAAAAAAAAAAGTTAAATTAATATTTTAAATGGATTTTTAAAAAAGAGTTTATTTATTTACTTGACAGACAGAGATCACAAGTAGGCAGAGAGGCAGGCAGAGAGAGGGGGGGGAAGCAGACTCCCCGCTGAGCGGAGAGCCCAATTCGGGGCTCGATCCCAGGACCCTGGGATCATGACCTGAGCCGAAGGCAGAGGCTTTAACCCATTGAGCCACCCAAGCGCCCCTAAAAAAATACGGAACTCTTCACGAACTTGCGTGTCATCCTTACACAGGGGCCATGCTAATCTTCTCTGTATCGTTCCAATTTTAGTATATGTGCTGCTGAAGCGAGCACTGGATGTTTTTGATAGTAAAACTAATCTGAAATATGAAAATTGATCAGTGTAGTTTTGTAGATTAAATATTTTTAAAGGTTTTATTTACTTATTTCAGAGAGAGAGAACATGCAGGCATGAGTGGGGGGAGGGATGGAGAGCAAAGCAGGCTCCCCACTGGGCTAGGAGCCCGGTGTGGGGCTCCATCCCAGGACCCCAGAATCATGACCTGAGCTGAAGGCAGACGCTTAACTGACTGAGCCGCCAGTCACCCCATTGATTAATTTTTTTAAAGATCTTTATTTATTTATTTGACAGAGAGATCACAAGCAGGCTGAGAGGCAGGCAGAGAGAGAGGGGGAAGCAGGTTCCCCGCTGAGCAGAGATTCCAGATGCAGGGGCCTCCATCCCAGGACCCTGAGTTTATGACCTGAGCCGAAGGCAAAGGCTTAACCCACTGAGCCACCTAGGCGCCCCCTAAATTAAAAAAAAAATCAAACTTATAGCTATCTCTTTTTTTTTATTAAAGATTTTATTTATTTATTTGACAGACAGAGATTACAAGTAGGCAGAGAGGCAGGCAGAGAGAGAGAGGAAGAAGCAGGCTCCCTGCTGAGCAGAGAGCCCATGCGGGGCTCGATCCCAGGACCCTGGGATCATGACCTGAGCCGAAGGCAGAGGCTTTAACCCACTGAGCCACCCAGGCGCCCCTATAGCTATCTCTTAGTTGGGGAGAATGTCTTATTATATAAGACAATAAAAATGTACCTTTTTGGGAAAAGACTTGCTTTAAACTGTTGATTTAAATACTTCCATCTTGTGAATGTGGATTCTGTGACTGCTTATTGGTTTTTCGCTCCCACGTGTCATTTAATGAAATAGTTCATGTAGGCTTTTTGCTTTTTCTCATCAGCTTGGTTGAAATCAGAGTTTTGCTCTCGGGTTGGTGGGGGATGGTTGGGGAAGGCGTACTGTCATTTATACCATGATTTAGGACAGGCTCCGAAGAGGACAGGCCCTGGATTGGCCAAGACTTTCCGAATAATAATAATAATAACAGCAGGCATTACTTAGAGCTTACTCTACTGTTGTTTACCCCCTGTGAGGGATAAGGAAACTGAGGCACACCGGTCGTGTCTCATTCACGGTCCCCTGGCTGGTGGGTGGTTGTGCTGGGGTTTGAACCCCGCGGCAGTCCGATTTCAGAGTGTACTCTTCACTGCCTCCTGAACCCATCATTTTGAGTTACCCAGAGCAGACAACCTTGAGTTCAAGGACATTTTCGTGGTGTGGGGCCAGCCTGGTGATGGCTGAGGAGACTTTTGCATGCTTAAGGGACTTGCAGGGCTTTGGGTTTCTGGGTGGCCATGGTGCAGGTGTGCCGTTCCTGGGTGGGGTCCTTCTCCTCACCCAGCAGATCGTGCACTTCCCTCAGGGAGGGGATGGGCCTTCTCAAAAGTGCCAAAAGAGCATTTCAGTTCAGCTCCCCCCTACCCCCCCACCCCCTCACCACACCCCCCCCCCGCCCCCCGTAGAGATTTTAATTTATTTGAAAAAGATAAATAAGAGGAGCGCCTGGGTGGCCCAATGGGTTAGGCCTCTGCCTTCGGCTCAGGTCGTGATCTTGGGGTCCTGGGATCAAACCCGCATAGGGCTCTCTGCTTGGCGGAGCCTGCTTTCCCTTCTCTCTCTGCCTGTCTCTCCGCCTACTTGTGATCTCTCTGTCAAATAAACAAATAAAAATTTTTTTTTTTAAAGACTTTATTTATTTATTTGACCGAGAGAGAGAGAGAGAGATCACAAGGAGGCAGAGAGTCAGGCAGAGAGAGAGAGGAGGAAGCAGGCTTCCCACTGAGCAGAGAGCCCGATGTGGGGCTCGATCCCAGGACCCTGGGATCATGACCTGAGCCGAAGGCAGAGGCTTTAACCCACTGAGCCACCCAGGCGCCCCCAAGTAAAATCTTTTTTTTTTTTTTTAAAGATTTTATTTATTTGACAGACAGAGATTACAAGTAGGCAAGAGAGGCAGGCAGGGGGAGAGAGGAGGAAGCAGGCTCGCTGCAGAGCAGAGAGCCCGATGTGGGGCTCGATCCCACGACCTTGGGATCATGACCTGAGCCGAAGGCAGAGGCTT